>JADBJO010023676.1:10000-26228 GCA_016801955.1 Conus betulinus | reverse complement strand
ATTGGTCGCAAACTCCGACCGCGGAGGACCAGACCATTTCGCTCGGGCCACTGTTCAGTTGGGATCGCGAGGCTCCTTCCCAACTCAGCCACTGGAACTCTACACAGATGCCTCCAACTTGGGCTGGGGGCCCACTTGGAGGACAGTCATGCCTCAGGAGTGTGGGACGCACAGTCTGCCCGTCTCCACATCAGTGTCCTAGAATTGGAATCGGTCAGGCTAGCCCTCCTCCGCCTCCAACCCCAGGTCTCTCACCGAATTGTTCTCCTCCACACGGACAACACGTTGGTAGCTTGCTATGTCAACAAAATGGAGGTGCCTCGCTCCATCGGCCTCTCACTTTGGACAGAGGCCCTCCTTTGCTGGTGTCACGCACGGGGAATCACCCTCCGCAGGAGACATAGCGGGGACACGTGGTATCCTGGCAGATTCCCTCAGCCGGGTCAAGGTCCCTTCTACACGCAGAGTGGACCCTCAGAAACTAACCCTGACTGTGGTGTGGGAACACTGGTTCAGGCCCATGGTCGACCTCTTTGCCACCCCGGTTCAACCATCATCTTCCAGTGTATGTCTCTCCCGTCCCCGATCCCCAAGCGTATGCAGTCGATGCGCTCTCCCTTCCCTGGGCAGGCCTCATAGCATACACCTTTCCCCCCTTCCCAATCCTCCACAAAGTGATCAGGAAGGCGAGGCTGGAAAGACCCAGGTTCATCCTCATAACCCTGTGGTGGCCGACCCGGTCCTGGTTTCCGGACCTCAAGTCCCTCACCCATGTTCCCCCCCCCCCCTCCAGCTGAACCCTCGATGGGACTTGCTGAGGCAACCCTGCTCAGGTCACCCTCACTCCAACCCTCAGATGCTGCGCCTACACGCTTGGCTCCTGTGCCAGCCCAGTTGCGTACATCTGCCCCTACCTCCCACTCAGACAGATCCCAGTCCCGTCCTAGACATACTCGCGGGAGCGGGGGCCTCGCAGGGACTGTGTGACTTAGCCTCGGCCTCGTGCAGGGCCAGCATCTACAACTACCGATGGGAGAGATGGGTCACCTGGTACTCAGACAACTCTGTTTCCCTTGACCACCCGTCCAATATCCAGATAGGCAATTTTCTATCCCACCTATCTTCCTCTCTTAAGCTCTCTGCTAGCTCCATTCGGGCTACAGGTCTGCTATCTGCACCACCATTCGCCAGCTCGGCAGCCCTTCTTTTGAGAATGACTTCCTTCACAGAGAGGTATCTACGGGGGTGGCAATAAGTTTCCCCAAAAAATTTAATGTGGCAAAAAAGAAAAATAGTATGATTTTTCTGCGTTCAGGTTGATGAAAAATTATTTTCAAACTTTCTACATCATCGCGATCCCGTGATGTCATCTGCTAAAGAACGAACCAGGGGAGATAATTTGTAACTTCCACAATTTTTAAATTCTATGCATGCGTGAAGAAAAGGTCTTGCGCTTCCAGCTTGTTCAGTTCATTGTGAACAGAGCTTGAAAATGCCTGGGGGGAAATGTGCTTTCAAACGTCTGTGGTTGGATAAACCCGAGTTTTCTGACTGGGCGAGAGAAGACAAAGCAAACAAACATGCCTGCTACTGCACAGTCTGCAAAAAAAAGTTTGGATGTGCGAGCATTGGGCAAGAGTGCCCTGGCTAGCCACAGCAAAGGAAAAAAGCACATGGCTCAACTGGTGGCGAGATCTTCAGCAGCGATACCCATCTCGTACTTTCTTACTAACAAGATGGCAGCAGCAGTGTTGAACACGAATGTTGTGTCGTCATTAAATCCTGATCATGATGTGTCCGTGCGCGAATCCAGTACCAGTTCTTCAGCCACAGTGGACTCGTTTTGCTCAAAGACAGATGTGCCTGTAAACGCGCACCCAAACTAGCTTCAGCTCGTGAACAGAATTCTCAGATTTTTCAAACAGTGTTTCCAGATACTCAAATCGCCAAAGGATTTCAGTGTGGTGAGGGAAAATCAAGATATTTGACGACATTCGCATTGCACCTCACTTTCATTCATTGCTGAAAAAAAGAACACAAGAAGAATCAAACTACGTGCTGTTGTTTGATGAAAGTCTAAACAAAGAACTGAAGCTTAAACAGCCTGATAGACATGTACGCATTTGGACTGATGGTATGGTGAGAAGTGAATACCTGACTTCAGAATTTCTGGGCCATGCTTATGCCAGCAACATTTAGAATTGTTGGAACCCATCATCACTGAGCTGGGACACAGAAAACTGCTACAGATATCAATAGATGGACCAAATGTCAACTGGAAGGTAAGATTGTGCATTCAGGTTTGAAAGGAGACTTACGGACCTGTAAATAAATATCACACACACACACACACACACACACACACACACTCACACACAAACCTAGTATAAGCACCACTCTTAGGCCCTTCACTCCCATTCTCATATTTTCACTTCTACCTCAAAGTCCCACATGGGGATTTTCCCAGAATAAAGAAGCCAGCACAGACAACCTATCACAGATAGGCCTAATGGCCCGTCGCCATATGGACTATATTAGGAGTCAAGGGGGTGTACTTGATGTCTGCATCACCAAAGAACTTCTGCTGTCAGCTTCCTCTGGTAGGATGAAATATCATCAGTACCTAGAGAGGAGGAGAAGAAAGAAAAAGAAGCATACAAAGCTAGAGAAAAGCGAACATGTGTGGAGGATTCTGTGAGTGAACTGAAAGCCAAAAAGAGGCGCTTTGAAGAAGTTCATTTTTGGGAAAATGAGCGGGACATGTTAGCAGAAGCTGCAGAACTCATAAAGGACAACTGCGCTTCATAACTCGGTCAAACGCTATCTGCAAAAAAGGCGAAGGACAAAAAAGCCAGTATTTTGGACATGGAAGAGGAAATTTCAGAAAAAATGGACTGTCAGAAAGATGGTCTGTGAGGTTTTTATTTCCTTCTTGCATGCTCTCTCTCTTTTTTTTCTCTCTAGCAGCAGTTTGAAGACTATTTTTGTGTTTTTTTTTTCTTTAGTGTACAGTGAGTTTCCAGACTTCATCAGTAAGCATTTGTGTGCACTCGGTTTCTTGACTTCATGAGTGAGCATTTGCTGGGACATTCAGCTTGCAATGATTTTCCAGACCTTGGTAGTGAGCAATTTGCTGTGAGTGTGAGTAGTGACTTTCCAGACTTTTAACAGGTCTTTTATGTAAAATAACTTTCCAGGTAGTACTAATAGTACTTCTGCTTTCTGCTGTGTTAAGTAACAGCTGATCAAGTCGGCCTAGAGCATAAAACAGGTAACAGGCATATCCATATATGCATGTGTTGACATCTTGAATTTTGACAAAATCGCCTTGAAAACTTGAATTTTGTTCTTGGGAGTCTGTAGGAACCCTGCATGCCCTCAGCGGGGACCCCAGAGACATCGCCTTCCATAGGGACGGCTCTGTCTCTCTGAAGTTTCTTCCAGAGTTCTTAGCTAAGAGTCAGGAACTGGGCACTGCCTCTCCCTCTCTCATCATCCGCTCACAGATGTCTTAGGAAGAGGGGAGAGTGGGGGAGTCATGGACCTGTGCCTTTCCAGGTGTCCCAGATACTACTGGGAACGCTCGCGCCCCAGCCGCTCCTCCCAGAGAGTCTCCTCATATCTATCAACCCCAATAAGAAGAAAGACATCTTGGGTGGCACTATCTCTAGGTGGCTTTTCCAGACGGTGAGATCTGCCGAGGGGCCCATGAGGTCAGAGCGCTGGCCACTTCCGCAGCGTTCCAGCACTCTGTCCCCTTGCGCCATCTCCTGGAGGCAGCCTACTGGCGTTCGGAAAAACCTCTTTATAAACTTTTATTTAAGGGATATCCGCATGACCAGGGCTGATGGTTCTAAAGGGATCTCCTTTGTGGCGGCCCAGTGCAGCCATATCGCCGATTTGGTTAACCCCAAGAACCACTAGGGTGCTCGGCCCTCCTCCGATTCCTTTAAATTCTGCTATGGCCTGACATGGTATAGTATATGACGCAAAAATAATGAGTTTGTATTATACTCCCTGTTTGGCTAATGTACTTACCATGTCAGACTCTAATGCCTGCCCTGCCCTGCCTTCGCTTCTAGCGCCAAGGTTTTCAGGGTTACCTTGTGCACAAGCCTGGCTGAATGAGGTACAGGAAGCAGACACCGGCTTCTTCCGTTGGCGGAAGTAGGGTGGGCGTCACATGACTGTCTTATGACTGCATTTGCCACAAAAAATTTCGATCTGGCAGAGCTGACTAACTGCCATTGATGCTATTGAATGCTGTGGTCTGACATGGTAAGTATACCAGCCAAACAGGGAGTATAATAAAAACCCCATACTGTTGACACGTGTGCGTGTTGACATGTGTGTTCTGGACATTGAGAGATGCTCAGTGAACACTGTTGACACGTGTGTGCGTTGACGTGTGTGTACTGGACATGGAGAGATGGTCAGTGAACACAGTTGACGTGTGTGTACTGGACATGGAGAGTTGGTCAGTGAACGCTGTTGACGTATGTGTGTGTTGACATGTGTACTGGACATGGAGAGATGTTCAGTGAACACTGTTGACTGTTGACGTGTGTGTATTGACATGTATGTGCTGGACATGGAGAGATGGTCAGTAAACACTGTTGACTGTTGATACTTGTGTGTGTTGACGTGTGTGTACTGGACATGGAGAGATGGTCAGTGAATTCTGTCGACATGTGTGTACTGGACATGGAGAGATGGTTAGTGAACACCGTTGACTGTTGACATGTGTGTGTATTGATGTGTGTGCACTAGACATGGAGATAGTCAGTTAACACTGTTGACTGTTGACATGTGTGAGTGTTGACATTGTCATTGTGGGTGAACATTGTTGACATGTGTGTACTCGACATGGAGAGATGGTCAGTGAACACTGTTGACACGTGTGTGTATTGATGTGTGTTGACATTGTGTACTGGACATGGAGAGATGGTCAGTGAACACTGTTGACACACGTGTGTGTGGACATTTGTGTACCAGACATGGAAAGATGGTCAGTGAACACTGTTGACGTGTGTACTGGACATGGAGAGATGGTCAGCGAACACGTTGACATTCTGTACTGGAGATGGAGAGATGGTCAGTGAACACTGTTGACTGTTGACACAGTGTGTGTTGATGTGTGTGTGTACTGGACATGGAGAGATGGTCAGTGAACACTGTTGACATATGCAGGGGTGCTAATTTTCCGGTGTGAGCTGGAATTCATTTTCCGATTTCGTTCAAAATATATTTTCCGGTTTTGAAATAATTTCGGGAGAATGTTTCCGGTTTCTGATTTCGTTCAAAGTATATTTTGCGGTAGAAATAATTTCGGAGAATTTCACAGGTTTTCAACATTGTTTCCGAAGAAACATGCATCGGCAGTGAAGAGAAGTGGTCTGCTTCGTGAGTCTCGAAAGAGACGTACATTGTTCCCTGAGAGTAACATCCCTTGTTATCAAGCGGCATGGTCGAAATCGCCATTTTAAGGTCAAAGGAAGTGAAAAATGAAAGAACTGACTTTGGACAGTGACGTTTCTTTCCTTGAAAAAGGTGTTAAAAAACAGATGGAGGTGAGTGTGGCTGCCGGAAAAAAAAAAACAACGCTGGTGTGTACTCCGAAAGTTGGTGCAGGAAGATTGACTCGCCCGGTGTTTGCTTTTGTGTTCCCTGCAACCGGACGGTAACTTACGGTTCTAGTGGGAAAAAAGCCTTGTTGGCTCATGCAAATGATACTGAGCACAAGCGCATTCTAGGCATGTTGCAACAGACTGCTAAGCTTGATGGGGCCGCTAAAACTACTGTGACCTGAGATGGAATTGGTGATCGAACTGCCGAGTTGAAAACTGTTGGGGTGCGTTCATAGCTGAAAATTGTTTGCCATTTTCATTTGCATCAGATTTCGTTGAACTGGGAAAGTGGTTGAAAGTTATCCTTTGACAGTTAAAAGGGACAATTTTGCTGATAACTTTCAGCAAGATCAGCATGCATCAGATCTGTATCCAGAAGATGGTCCCTCACTTGCACCCGTATGCATTTATGGAGGCGGTAACTGTCTCACAAGAACAACCTCAGTATTAACCTGTGGCAGTGAAGAATTGCACTTGGAAATGGGTGCCAGAATTGTTATGGAACTGGCACTGAATGAAGATCACTATCTATCCAAATCTAAACTGTCTTCAGACATTCCTGAAGTCACGAAGGTGTATGCTCAATACTCTGACGTTATAACATGGATGATCTGACCACTGAAGAAATTAAGCGTGTTTTTCAAGAGGAAGTAAAGCTGCAACTGTGATGAACTCGTACTTGGGCATTTGGCAAGTGCATGCTGTTGCCAGTGTCCTCCAGACTGTGGTCTTCTCCATATACCCTACATTTGGGGGTAACAACGTCCGCTGCCACCTTCATCAACCGCTTCTTCGGAGAGAAAACTTGCTTTGCCTTCTCAGGAAACAGATGTACCAGCAGCAAGAGTCGGTATAATGTGGTCACAGATGAATGGGAAGGACCTTCCTGATGTTGTGTGGCGACCGAACCACTTCGTTGCCTGTCTCCCAACAAGAAAATCTGACAAAGTTGCCAAGCTTAAAAGGCCAGCCAAAAATGACATAGGTGCCTTTTTCTCTCAAAAATATCCAAAACAGATTTGGAATCATGTTTTGCTGTTAGATGGATGGGATGCAGATGCCAAGTGGCATTCATGTCTTGCCTTGTAGGCTACATCAGTATATTAATTTTTTGCTCAGGAGCGATTCTTCTTCTGCAATTTTGACTTTGTAAGGGTCATCTCCACAAGATGAAATAATCAATATTTCTTTCTTTGTATGTTGTTGTTTTTTTTTTTTTTTTTTTTTTTTTAGGCATCAGTTGTCGGATCAATGGAGCACCTAAGGCGGTGATTTCTTCCCCCCCCCCCCCCCCCCCCCCCCCTAAGGCCGAAATCCACCTCTTCATTTTTTGGTGCTTCAGACTGTCCTCTTCATCTGCCAAAAAAAACAAAAAGCGGAAAAAAAAACAAAAAACAGTTTCCACTACTATCTTTTTTCCCTTTTTTTTTCTTTTTTCCTTTTTCAATCAATCCTTACACACCATGCATTGTCTGTATGTTTTCCCATAAATGGACACATTTTGCTGAGTTTAGTGTTTTGGCGCTTGATACAAAGTGTCTGTTTGTTAGTGTTCTAATGTGTGTGGTGTACTGACACTCTCACTCGAATAATGTGCTGCTTATATAAATAGAACAACATAAATGAAACAAAAAAACTTCTTCATTTTCTTTTTTCACAGTTTTTACAGGAGAGAGAGAGAGAGAGAGAGAGAGAGGACAGACAGACAAATAGACAGAAAGGCAGACAGAGGTGGGCATCGTAGATATGTATGTAAAATGTGTTAAAACCCGGCTCACCACTTAGCTTTTCTCCGGTAAGGGCATCCTGCCCCCTTTTTCCCCTTTTTGTCCTCTCCTTTCTTTTCTCTCCTCCTTTCCTTCTTCTTTTTTTGTCAGCACTTTCCAACCATCCAGATCCATGTCTTACATTACTGATGTACATTTCTAAAAATTAAAAAAAAAAAAAAAAAAAAAAAAAAAAAAAAGTTACGACGCCCGTCGCAGTCAATCCTGAGCTTCCCCCAACATTCCTGGTAGTCATCCTTGACAAAAAATGACGACAAACTAATGCAAGGACGACACTAGGAAAGAAGATATAAGCATACAGGATACACAGACGATGATCGCTCATAATCTCGGCAATTGGGCAATTCCCCAAAGATGATACCCTTATAGAGAAAAAGAAGTCTACAAGGGAGACATGAGGAAAGCCAAGAAGCGAGATGATAAGTATAAATGTGTGTGTGTGTGTGTGTGTGCGCGCGCGCGCGCGCTGCGCACATGTCGGAGTGGATGTGAGTGTGCTCTTTTTGAATGAAATTGACATTGTTTTCTGCAATTACAGGTTAACCAATGATTAACAACACCGTGCTAGAAAGATGAATTGAGCATTATGCGATGGACCCAGTAATATATTTCCTACTTAATTCTATGTTTTGTTCAAAGATTATTTGTATTGTGGATAATTTTTTTTTGTTTTTTCGAGCAATACTAATTGACATTTTAGCAATTAATATAATGTGATTTATTTTTGAATGAGTATATCTACTCATCTCTGGTCTGACTGAACACCAAACAGAACGTCAATCAAGAGAGTTTTATCAACATGCCAACTTCATATGAGATAAGCGTTTCCACACTCTCTTCCAAAGCTTATTTATAGGAGGGCAATAGAAAAAGAAGTGTTCAATAAAATCAATTTCGTTCGGACAGTTGTCGCATTTACTTGTTTCTGTTACCTTCATTTTGTGTAAAAGTATATTTGTAGGATATATATATTATGGATGATTTTCCATTGAAGTTCTGGTAGTCTGACTTCCTTTGAAGCTAACCTTGGTGAAATCCAAATACTTTCATCTATTTCAAAGTTCAATTTTCTGTGCCAAAAGTCCTTGCACCGTGGTGTTACATTTGTTTGTTTCCTTTTGTCAAGTATTTGTTTTATGTTTTTGGTTTTGGTATTGAATAAGACCGCATCACATTCACATTCACCAGAACCAATGTCATTCCCCGAGTTTCTGTTGCTCTCTATCCATTGCAACCAGGTTGCTGGCAAAGCATTTTTTAACGCGTTGTATTCGAAGATTGTCTCACCACTTTTGTATCCTAGAATAGTCGCTATTTCTTCAACATGGAGCAGTCTGCCTTCGGTTGCCTGCACTACATCTCTTACCTGCTCTAATCCCTTTTCTTTCCATCTTTTGAAATATAATGTTTTATCTTATATACTTTATCAAATTATTGAAAAATAATGGTTTGGACAGAAAGTTACAGCAAGATATTTCTTTTAACGTGATCTCTTTTTTGTTGTCCAAGTATATGGTTAGCACGGTTTTCCAGAATTCGTTATATATGCTCTCTATCTGCCGTAGATGCTTTGCCCCTACTATTAATTTGAAATATGCCATTATGGTTTAATATTTTATTCAAGTGCCACTTGGGAATTTTAGATAGTTTTCCTCTGTTGAGGCGAATAATTTTTCCCGAGGCGAATAATTTTCCCGCCCATTGTAAATAAATGAGCGTTTGAAGTTCTTTTATATTTAACATGTTTACACCACCATATTTATATCCAGACTCCATTATTTGTCTTTTTACTTTTTCAAATGCTCTTCGGTTGCTGTGTTTTCTTTGCCAAATGAATTTGTATAAAATGGTGTTGATTTTATTCAATATATTTTCGAGAATACCAATAGCTGCATAACGAAAACAAGCTGGCTCACTATAAAAGTCGTTATCACTACAATTTTACCTTGAATGCTAGGATCTCTTCTGCTCCAGTCCTTTATTAGTTTTTGTTTATATTCAATTCTCCCTTTCCAATTCTCTTCGATGTTTTCTGCCATGGTGTCATTTCGAAAATAAATTCCTAGAATTTTAATTCCATCGACCAATATAAATGGAAGATTCTGTTCATAAGGTTGTCGGCCCATTCTTAAAGCCTTAAGTTTTGTTCATGTTAAGTTTTAGTCCTGAAGAAGTTTCAAATGTTTTTAGAATATCAAAGGATAGCAACATGTCTTGTTTTGTATTAAAAAATATTGTGTCGTCTGCCAGTTGTTTTATTTTTATAACCTGGCTTCGTTCGTAATCATTATTTGGCACCCTAATGCCAGTTATGTTACTGTTTCTTACTTACTAATAGCCAGTAGTTCTACTGCTGATACAAAGGTTAAAGGTGAAAATGGACAACCTTGCCTAATACCACATTCAACATCAAATGGTTCAGATAACCATCCACCATGGTTGACACTGCTTTGGCTCCTGTTGGTCAAAACCTGTATCCATTTCTGGAAATCCGTTCCAAAACCAAACATTTTAAACACATGCAAAAGATACGTTTTTGAAATGGAGTCAAATGCTTTTGAGTAGTCCAAGGCCAGTAAGTACCCAGCTTTACCAGTTTTATTCAGATAATTAATCACATCATCAATGGTTCATAAAACCGTTGCTATACTTCTTCCTTTTATGTATCCTACTTGATCCTCATTTATTAATTTATGTATTATTTTGCTTAATCTTTCTGCCAGAACTTTTGCCAAGATTTTGTAGTCTGTATTTGTCAAGGTTATTGGTCTCCAGTTACTAAGTTTATCTCTTTCTAAATCTTTCCCCTTATGTATCAGAGTTATAATTCCTTGTCTTTGAGTATATGAGAGTTTTTGAGTATATGAGAGTTTTCCTTTATCAAATGATTCAATGAGGAGTTAGTCACAGTACTACCAATCCTACCCCAAAAGAATTTTTAAAATTCTACTGTCAGACCATCGCTTCCTGGAGCCGAACCATTTTTCAAATTTTTAAGAGCAGAAGATGTTTCACTAAGCGTAACCATACCTTCGCATACTGTGGCTTCATTTTCATTTAAAAACGTTTTAGTGGTACATTTTCCATGAATGTATCAGCTGCGTGTTTTACATCATCCACTTCAGTCATCTGACTGAACAACTTTTTATAAAAAGAGGCTTGTTCATGTAGAATTTCTTTTTGATCTGTGAGAATTTCCCCCGATTCTTTGCACAGTTTTTGTATAATCGTATTTTTACTTCGCGCCTTTTCCAGGCTGCAAAAGTATTTAGAATTCTTCTCTCCTTCCTCGATCCATCTGATTCTTGCTCGAACCTGAGCGCCTTTAGTTTTTATGAATTTGCATTATTTCTAGTTTTTGTTTGGTTTTCATATAATCCTCAAGAATGATTTCATTATTGGGATTGTCTACAAGTTGCTTTTCTAAATCACACTTCAACAGGCCACAACACTCACTCTCCAACATAAAATGTCTACCAATAGAGAAAGTGCACTCTGAAAACAAACAAAAACGACTGCAGCGGGAGGCATTCTGGATAAGTAAATTGCAGACACTACACCCACTGGGTTTGAACAGTCTACAGTAACACGTCGNGAGCAGAGGATGTTTCACTAAGCGTAACCATGCCTTTGCATACTGTGGCTTCATTTTCATTTAAACGTTTTAGTGGTTCATTTTCCATGAACGTATCAGCTGCGCGTTTTACATCATCCACTTCAGTCATCTGACTGTAGACTGAACAACCTTTTATAGAAAGAGGCTTGTTCATGTAGAATTTCTTTTTGATCTGTGAGAATTTCCCCGATTGTTTTGCACAGTCTTGTAATAATCTATTTTTACTTCGCGCCTTTTCCAGGCTGCAAAAGTATTTAGAATTCTTCTCTCCTTCCTCGATCCATCTGATTCTTGCTCGAACCTGAGCGCCTTTAGTTTTATGAATTTGCATTATTTCTAGTTTTTGTTTGGTTTTCATATAATCCTCAAGAATGATTTCATTTATCGGGATTATCTACAAGTTGCTTTTCTAAATCTTTCAAGTGGGTTCCAAGTTTCAATGATTCGTTTCTTTTCTGACATGATCATTTTTTTCCAAATTCAATACAAAAATTCTGTATTTCCACTTTACACAACTCCCACTTCTCTTCGTTGTTCATGTCCCTGTTTTCTGAAAAAAAATGAGTCTAAAGTCTCGTTCATTTTTGCACAAAAATATTGTTTTTTTTAAGTGACTATTATTAAACCTCCAATACCCCGGACCTCGTACAAAAGTATTCTCATTAAGATCCAGAACGACAGCTTTATGGTCGGAGTTAGGAACTGTAAAGTGTTCACAAGAAGTACAAAAACTCAAAACATTCTCAGAGACAAAGCAATAGTCCTCCGACGTGCAATGTATGGATTTGACCGCATCCAAGTTGCCTCTTTTTCATTTGGATGATACAGTCTCCATGCATCAGTTAATTCTAACGTATCTATTGTCAGTTTAAAGGCATCAGTTTCAGATTTGTTGTGTGGATTTCCTGATACTATGTCCAGGTCACTGCTGAGTGAACAATTGAAATCACCAAAAATCAATAGATCATCATCAACAGGAATGAAAGTTTCAATTAGATTTTGAAAGTATGCTAGTTTTTTTTTTTGTATTGTTGGGTGCATACACATTTGCTATTGACAAATTGTATACCTCATTCACAACAGAGACAAGCAAGATACCGTTTTGTACCAGTATGGCTTTACCTCACCCTTAAAATTTTTAGACACCAAATAACTTCCCCCTTACTCCTATTAGTACCTGGATTACAGAAAATGTTCCCGCCCCACTGCCTTTCCCATGCTTCTACATCTGTATCCGTTACATGAGCCTCCTGTATACATATTATATCACAGTGAGGTTTTTCTAAGTAAGAGAACAAAGATTTCCTTTTCATTACATTTTTTAGACCTCTGACATTTAGAGACACTATACGCAGTTTCTCCATTGAAACAGAATTTGGTGCGGTTTTTTTTTTTTTTTTCACCTTTAGTATTTCAGTTACTCTCAAATAGCTATGCAAAAATCACAGTCCAAAATCGCAATCCGTAATCATTATCAGGGTCGTTTACCGTCAAATCCAAGTGATCGTGACACAGTCGCTACTGCCACTGCGCCGCTGTTACCGTACGGGAGCCGGTGTCATCCTTAACAGGATCCGCCGGGTCGTCGGACTCCTCGCCTCGTCGTCGCTGCTTCCCCGCTGCCTGCTCTGGACTGGTGAGCTGTCCGGACAGGCGCCGTTTGGTGGGGTGTGCTCGACCTGTGACGGGGGGAGCGGTCAAGGGTAGTGACCAGTGTTGCCTGACGCCATCACACCAGCGTTGTTTACAATACCCTGCTGTGTCTCATCATGTCAGTTTAATTTACAAACCCCTGAATCGTCACCACTCAAAGTGCGACAACTGGAGAGGAGTACTCTACTGTCGATACCAGGGAAAGTGTACTGCCAAGTCATCCTCAACTGACTGCGCAACGTAGTGGACAATGAACTCAGGGAACAGCAAGCAGGTTTCCGCCCAAATGATCCTGTGCTGAGCAGATCTTCACACTAAGACAGATCATCGAGAAGTGTGGAGAGCACCAAGTACCCCTGGCCATCAGCTTCATTGACTTCACCAGAGCATTTGACAGTGTCCACAGACCATTATTGTGGAAAATCATGAATCCTACGGCATCCCAGAAAAAGTTGTGTTGGCAATAGAGCAGATTTACATAAACTTCAAGTGCAGAGTCAGAATGGTAGATGACTACAGTGACTGGTTTGAAGTTGTCACCGGGGTAAGGCAAGGTTGTATCCCCTCCCCTCTCATGTTTTCACTTGCCATTGACTAGGTTTTGAAATACGCAACCTCTGGAAAGGAAATCAAGTGGACAGAAGGAAACAGCCTCTCAGATCTGGATTTTTCCGATGACATTGTCGCTCTTGCAAGCACCACTCAAAATCTGCAGGTCTTGTAGACAATATCAGCAAGTTTGCAGGAAACATTGGCCTTATTATCAGGCCAAAGAGACTAAAAACATGCTCACCGGTAAACACCAAGGGCCAACAGACGTTCTCATCGACCAAATACAAGTGGAAGAAGTAGAAAACTTCACATACCGAGGCAGCTCCATCAACAACGCCAATGACCTGGACCATGAACTGAAGTGTCGTATTAGGTAAGGCAACATCAGCGTTCAATATGGAACAGCAAGAAATCTCCCTTGGAATCAAATTGAAATTTTATAACTCCAGTGTGATTTCAACGCTGTTATGTGGCTGTGAAACCATCGTCTGCAGACGGCGCCTCCACTGGCTGGGTCATGTCTTGAGATTACCCTCATCAAGGCCTGCAAACCAGGCCATTAAATGGACCCCAGCAGGCCAGAGAAAAAGAGGACGACCCAGGATGAGATGGTGACAGCCAGTGGAGAGAGACCTTAGACTCGTTGACAGAGAATGGAGTGACACTAGCAAACTGGCTGAGAAACTATCCACAGTGGAGTGCCTTGACTGCCTCATGCGTCGCAAGACGCGGGAGCATCTAAGTCTAAGTAAGTGGATAGTCAGTATATCCATGTTTGCCGTTCCCCGAAGTGTCACCATGTCAGTTTAATTTGCAATCCTATGAATCGTCAGTATATCAGCGATGTTTACAATTACCTGAGGTGACCCATGTCTTTTTAATTTACAGTACCCTGAATCGTCAGTATATCAGCGATGTTTACAATACCTGAGGTGTCATCATATCTTTTTAATTTGCAATCCCCTGAATCGTCATATACTAGCGTTGTTGACAATTACCTGAGGTATCACCATGTCAATTTATTTACAATCACTTGAAATGTCACCACGTCACTGTGTTCACTCTCATGTCATGTGTAAATGTAAGTGTTGTTAACACCCCCACCCCCACCCCCGACATGTTGCTATTTCTGCGTTGCTCACAATATTCCTTGATATGTCTTTATGTCAGCGTAAATCACAACATCCTCATGTATCATTGTTATTGACGATCACCAACACACACGTGCACGCGCGCGCACATGCTCCCATACAAACACACACACACACAGATGAATACAATGGCTCTGAACTCCTTACACTCTATGGGGGCAATGCTCCATCCACATCGTGACTCCTTGATGCCCACCTGCTGTCAGAAATATCTCCACATTGCAGTGATTCAGACCAGGAACTCCCTGATGGTAGGGCGTCACACAGTGTAACTATTTTGACGGATGCCTTAAACAAATATTTATTGGTGTTTTTTTTTTTTTTTTTTTTCCCTGGCGCTGCCTGGATTCGAAACCCCAACATTTAGATGGGTAGGCGTCTCAAGGCATTCCTTTTCAGAGGGATGGCTTACTCACATCGATATTAAACAACTGAGAGAGAGAGAGAGAGAGAGAGAGAGAGAGAGAGAGAGAGAGAGAGAGAGACTAGGATTTTGAAGGTGTTGGAAATTCTGCGGTGTGTGGCCTTGCGTCTACAGATCTTCAATTTCTTTGTCTACACATTTAACAGATCATTGGCTGATGCTTAGAAGAGGTGGAAGAAGAAGGTATGTGTGTGGGGGGGGGGGGGGGGAGGGGGATACGAGGGGAGGAAGGGACTTCATTCCATTCTAGTAGAGGGTAGGAAAGATGACTGACGTGAAACTAAACCTCAGACTTTACCAATTTCAATCACAAACGTGTTGGTATTGTTATTACCAGTGCCATGGACAGAAAATGATCTCGTCAGCCGTGGGGCTGCCTTCATTCTTCTAATGTATACAAAGTAAATAATAAGCCGAAAAAGGTATATGATTGCTGTTCAGTGTGTCACAGAGTGTAGTTCAGTTACAGAGCAGTGCTAGAAAACCAAAGGCAGGTCTAAATTTTCACTGACGGTTCCAAGTCTGAAGATGGAGTGGCCTGTGCAGCCTATTGCCCTGGTGCTCCTTCTTAAATATGTTAATACGTATTCCTTCAGATGCTTCTGTTTACTCTGCTGAACTTACAGCTCTGGTTCTGGCATTGAAGATAATCTCTCAATTGACAAAGTACTTTCTGGTTTTGTCGGATTCGCTGTCAGCTTTGGAGGGCGATAGCTGGCGCAACCTCCAGCATCCCGACTTTTACGCTTTTTTGAACGTTTTACTTAGTTGAAAGCGATGGTCACAACATTGTTCTGGCTTGGGTTCCTGGTCACGTTGGCATCGGAGGGAATGATGTGGCTGATCGTTTCGCCAAGAATGCCACAACAGGTAGACTGTCTAAGACATCTATCCCCTCCACATATCAAAACCAAAAGTTAATGATTGTGTCAGTCAGAAACCTCTGGCAGGAGGATTGAAATACACACACGGATAACAAACTCTTTCAGATCTGTCCAAACCTTGGAATCCGCAGACGGATAACAAACTCTTTCAGATCATCCAAACCTAAAAGAGTTTCTCTCATCCACGTCTGGTGGTCGTAAAGAAAATCCTGTCCAGAGATGTTCCGCCTGATGCGATCTTTGAATTCTTGAAAGAGATTAAAATTTTTCTTCGGATCTGAGATTTTACAGTGAAAAGATTTTTAACAAAATTTCGGATGGGTTTTTAGAAGATGTATTGTAAAGAGTTGTGTGAATGAATGATTTGCGAGTTGATTTTAATATGGTGACAGCCTTGATATGGCCCTTTACGGTCGGCTGGCCTATAAGCAACATTACTTTACCTTACTATGTCTAGCTTCGACAATATTCGATCAATGCAATTGACGTCAATATATTTCTGCCAACACTTACGGTTTCTGTGGGTCTGAAACA
>JADBJO010023676.1:0-7500 GCA_016801955.1 Conus betulinus | reverse complement strand
AAAGGGTGTAATTGATTGAAATTTTGAAGTCATTAAAAAAAGCTTAATACTATTGACCGTAATCTATTTTGGAAATTATTGGATGCCCAAATAGAACCTATTCTTACTTATGCTGCTGAAATATGGGGTTTGTACTCTAATCAGAAAATGGAAAGAGTGCATACATATGCTATAAAACGTTTTCTCCATTACCTTTACATGCTTCTAATACCATGCTATATGGATAAACCGGTCGATATCCTCTGTACATAAGATCTTTTGTCAAGTGCATAAAATGCTGGCTAAAAATTGTAAAATTGCCTCAGTCTCGATTGTGCAAACAAGCATACGACATGATGGTAATTCAACTTGAGACTGGTAAAGAGAATTGGGCCTATCAAGTTAAAAAAGTATTATCTGTAAATGCTTTTGGTATTGTATGGCTGTTACAGGGAGTTGGAAATGATAGACAATTTATTTAGAGTTTAAAGACAGACTGATATGTTCGTACAAAATAAAACTGGCATTCGGCTGTTGAGAGCAATGAAAAAAATACAGTTGGTTTTCTTCATTTAAAAATGTCTTTCAAGCTGAAAATTATCTATATATTATAACATACAAATGGCATAGGATTATTTTTGCTCCATTTCGATTCAGAACTCTCGGATTTAATACAAAGAAAAGATGGTATCTGCCTGGGGCTTCCTCGGAATCTTCATGCTTCATGTGGTTATGATGTTGAGGATGAAAAACATTTCTTGTTCCATTGTACAGGATATGTAACATTACGGAACAAATGTGATTTTTTTCATACGAATTTAGCTCAGACTCATAATGTTACATCTATTTTACTTTCAAATGACGAAATGATTATCAAATCAGTTGCAAAATTTATAGCAGAGGCTCAGATATTGAGAAAAGAAAAGATTAACCCAATATGATGCATAACCCATTAATATGATGAAGACAAAAGTGAATGTTCATATATCATATGATAAAGTGGATGGTCGAATTTCATATATTTTTGATTGTGTGTCCGTGCGTGTTTACCCGCGTGTGTATATGTGTGTATGCATGTAGTTGGGCGGGCGTGTGTGTGTGTGTGTGTGTGTGGGTATGTATGCGTCGGGGTGTGTGTGTGTGTGTGTGTGTGTGTGTGTGTGTGTGTGTGTGTGTGTGTGTGTGTGTGTGTGTGTGTGTGTGTGTGTGTGTGTGTGTGTGTGTGTGTGTGTGTGTGTGTGTGTGTGTGTGTGTGTGTGTGTGTGTGTGTGTGTGTGTGTGTGTGTGTGTGTGTGTGTGTGTGTGTGAAATTGGGTGGGCTGGTGGTGGGTGAGTGCTTGGGATGTGTATTTATGTGATTAAATGATTATAACATTATAACTGATTGAAGTTTTGTTGAGATATTTTTTGTATTTTTATATTGATGTCATATGTCAGCAATATTTCCTTTCTGAGCCTATTGTTACCCACCTTGTCATTAGACCGTAATGGTAATGACAATAAAACATCGTGAATCGTGAATCTCTCTCTCTCTCTCTCTCTCTCTCTCTCTCTCTCTCTCTCTCTCTCTCTCTCTCTCCCTCTCTTGCTCTCTCTCTCTCACCACAAGCGCATACAATAATAGCAATGGCACAGACAATGTAAGGTAGGTACCCAAGGTCTAACCAGTGCCTTGGACTAATGCACAGGTCAGAATCTGCTAAATCGTACCCATGGGACCCTCTACTTATATTCTCTCAAATCAGTCTCTTCATTTATCCATCAGTTTCAATTTATGCGCAGTGTGGTCTCAAAACTTAGCACATCATGAGTAACGTATTGGGACTAGTCCACACGCAGTGACACCTTATTGATGAAACTGAAACTGTAAACGGAATCCTCTTCTCATCAACTGCATAAAAAACCGCTATTAGATAGTCAACATCGCCTACACAGTAAAAACAGTAAGTGCACAGTAAGTGTCTTTTGTCCCTCTTTGCACCAACAGGAATGGAATCGTTTCTACTATGCTCCCAGTTTTAAAGATGTCATGGACGATACCAAAAGTCGACCATCCCCTCTGGCAGGTTGTGTATTGGCAGCAAGTGTTGTAGATCAAGGCTGTTGTGCATTTACCCAATCAATAGGGAGGCTCAATGGGCTACCCTTGTTCAGGGGATACAGATTAGGACATCATACTGCAAGCTTCCAACACCAACTCGTTCGTATTTTGTGGTGGAAGAGAAACCCACAACCAACCTCAGTGTTAGGTGTTCTACGTCCAGCATGGCGTGAACACCATAGACAGCAAAGTCGTACCTGTGAGCAACGAAAAAGTACGAAAGCATCTAATCCATTGTGAGGACGAGGAGAACGTATTCGGCCTCCTGAGCTGCATGAGTGAACTGCGTAACAAGGAAGATAGGCTGATGACCAGCTCAGTCAAAACATCAGTCATTTGTCTAAGAGAATTGAGAGATCGGCGTGGGTCTCCGTGAGGCCAGTCAAGTTTTTTTTTTAATCCTTTGTCCTGATGGCTGATTGGAGTACCTCTTCACTGAGAAGGCTGGACACAAGGACATTCTTAGGGCATTTTTCTTCAACAGCATATTCTCTACTGATCTGAAGCTTCCTGGCAGACTGGTCTCCAGTCTGCTGTTGGCCACGAGTGTGCAGACTAGGATTCAAACATCCTCGACGAAAAGCATAATGCCACAAATTCGTGTCACTGTAATCCTGATTTGCTACTTGAAATGCAGGTAAGCCTGGCTGGAAAGGTGTGTACACTCTGTGTGGATCAGCTGCTTTTATGTCGATCAAAGGCATGTGGGGAGAGGACTTGACAGCTGTTCACCATCGGAGTAAAACGTGTCTTGTCGGCACTCTGCACAAAAATGGCTTGAGCATATTTTTTTGGATTTAGCGCAGCTGAGAAAAGAAATGTGCCACGGTTCAACTACCGTATATGTAAGTCTGAGTGGAAGATAACCACTGCAGCAGTTTGACTTTCAAAGAAGGATTTTTATTACCAAAAAGAATTATCATTTCTGCCAAGTCAAAAACTGGGAGGACGACTGTTTCACCAGTGTTGTAGTGTGCTGAAACTATATTTACAAACTCCTGCCAGTGGCAACGTCTTTCCCTTGGTAACAGTATTCAGGTTAGTCACCTTATCATCACTATGGGCACCAAAAGGACAACACCAGGCGATCGAATCAGAACAAAAAGATCTAACAATGTTTCAAGACAAGTCAGTGAAGGTCCTACAATGGAAAAGTGCAGTCACCCTCACACTCAAGAAGAATATCTCAGGGAAGAAGTTTTTAGTACAGAACGTTCGTCAAGTAGTAAACCAAAAACTGTGGACCAACAACAGCACAAAACAACAGACTTTCCCAGCAGTGTGGCATACAGCAATGAAAGAGCAGGTGAAGGTGCTCTAAATGAAATTCTTGAAAATAGTGACAACGTAGTTCCTGCCACTCTAAATCATCTGGAAAGTTGTACGCATGATGGGAGGAGAGTGACAGATAAAATTAATACACAAATAGAAAAGTATTGTCGGAAATGTTTGAAAAATCAAAAAAAAAATTTATACCTGAGGAAAAGGACAGAAGTACTGGAGAAGAAATACTGTGAGTTAACGGAAAAAGCCAACCGGCTGGAGAAAAAAAAAGTCAAGTAAGAAAAGAACATCAAAATACTTTAGAACAATACATGCGAAAGGACACTTTTAAAATAATCAATTTGCCGGGGATTCAGAAATGGAGACGTCAGAAGAGACCGAAATCAAAGTACTACACCTTATACAGAGAATTCTTGGAGTCTCTTCTCTCCACCCTGCCCACAGTAGTGTTTCACACCGAGTGGGAAAAGTTTGTGCACAGACAGAACCTACTGGTCATAATCGGGCTAATGAACAGGAAAATCAAATCAGAAATATTTAGGCAGAGGAAAAAACTGAGAAATGAAAAAGTTACAGATCTACATAAACGAAGATCTCACCAAACTAAACTCGCAGAGACTGTTGTAGGTGAAGAGGCACCCAGCAGTAGTTTAGGCCTGATCTTTCAATGGAAAATTGTATTGCAAGTTGACTGATCAGCGTACTCTAACCATAGAAGACGGGGATATGGGTAAAATCGACAGAGCTCTGCTCGATTCAACAGCCCTCACCCAGAGGTCCTAGGTTCACAGGCAGATGGCGATCCGGGGACACGCGCAGCATGGGGGAGGGGGAGCGGTCATGAGAGAAGGGACGTTGGAGAGGACAGGCCAGAGAACAAGCATGTCATCGTCTACCCCAGAGGTTTTAGCCACCCATCTACACAACCCAAGGACGTCGTGTGTGAGAAAAGACAATCAACGACTGCTTGGATACACAGTGAAGAAAGACAGGCAACAGTGGCAGACACAGAGACTGCTGGCTCTAGTGACTGTCAGACTGGTGATAATATTGTGCAGACTGTGTCGCCCAAAGGACAACCAGCTGTGGAGGTAGTCTATGGAAATCTCAAGACTACCAACTCTGGAGATTGTTAGAGCAGTGACAGTGTTGTGCAGACTGTGTCGACCAAAGGACAGCTGGAGGAGGATGGATTCTGTGGAAGACCTAATGACACTCATAATGATGCGGACTCATATGAAGTGGGAAATCTATCTTTATAAAACGTGCATTCCCAAGAAAAAGTAAGTCACTAACCCCCACCTCACCCCACCCCACCCCTTTGCCAATAACCGGATTAGAATTTTCGAATCCCACCAAGTGAAAAGATTTCCTGACCCTGTGCAATGAGTGACAATAATTGACTCTCTCTCTCTCTCTCTCTCTCTCTCTCTCTCTCTCTCTCTCTCTCTCTCTCTCTATCAATCCCCCAAACACATCCTTTCCCAAGCACACACGCAAATGCGCGCGCGAGGCGCACGCACACACGCACATACACACACACACACGTGCTTGCACGCACACACACACACGCGCACACGCGCTTGCGCGCATGACGCACACGTGGACGCGTGCACGGCCATACACACACACACACACACACACACACACACACACACACACACACACACACACACACAAAATGATTTATGAATTCTGATGTGCATAATATATCATGTGTGACTATGAAAAACATTGATTTCTTACTATATTTTTTTTCTCTCTATTTCACACTCATACACACGCATACATACATGACCAAGCGCGTATACACACACATGTACTCTGTAGTGACGCACGGTATCTGCACACATCGGCGAGCTCAGTGGAAGAGCACCTCCCGTGAGCAGTGTTCACTGACAGTCAGGTAAACGAGCAGACGAACTCTGGCAGTACGACAATAGGTCTTGAAGAGATCAGACCTGCTAACTTGTTTAAGGTTAGGGAGTACGACACCTGGGCTTGAAGAGAGCAGACCTGCTAGCTTGTAGTTAGCTAAGGAGCTATGTCGTGCTACAGAAACACTAGTGACAGACCAGTGATAGGGCCTCAAGTTAATAGGAGACAGTTTAGCCCCAGCATGGCGACAGAACAGCCATAGACGGTAACAACGGCAAGGACGGCTTTGACAGTACCACTGCTGGGCCCAGAGACTGACAGAAAGACAGTCACTGTGGGACAGACTCAACTTAGTAGTTCATGCCAGTGAAGGGCTTTGGAAAGAATCCTGACGAAACCCCCAAAGCCAGAGTCTGGACTGACGTAAGGTAGAGTACGTGTGTGTAAATGTGCAAGTGCTTGGTATATAAACAAACTTCTTCTAAAGTGTAGGGAAAACACTTTAACCCTCTGTCTCTCTCTGTTTTTCTCTCTCTCTCTCTCTCTCTCTCTCTCTCTCTCTCTCTCTCCCCACCCTCTCTCTCTCTCTCTCTCTCCATGCGATTTTAGATATATTGTTAATGTGGATGATGGTATTGCATATTGAAAATTGTGTTTCTTTTATTTTTATTGTACAAACCGAGTTAAGAAATATTATGACGATGTACAAAAATGAGGTATAGTAAATCATTTAAGTTTTTTTTTCCTTTGGGAAGCCTTATTGCAAACTTGGCCCTGATAAAACGCAGGCTTGGAGACATGTATTAATACTCATGCTCACAGCGTTTGTCAGTACATCGGCAGAATGTAATAATTGAATAAGAATATTTTCACTTTTTGATATAGATGTGATATCATGTGTCAGTCATTGCGCTCATTTGTGTTTGTCACACTTACAAACTGTTGTGAGCGCTTTTATTCGATTGTGCCCTTGGTTTTTTTTTTAGTTTAACAAATGCACACTCACAATATCGCGTGAGCATGCTCACACACACCCTTACTCAGTCTGTCTGTCTGCCTGCCTGTCTGTCTGTCTGTCTGTCTGTCTGTCTCTCTCTCTCTCTCTCTCTCTCTCTCTCTCTCTCTCTTTCTTCTCTCTCTCTCTCTCTCTCTCTCTCTCTCTCTCTCTCTTTCTGTCTGTCTCTTCTCTCTCTCTCTCTCTCTCCCTCTCTCTCTCTCTCTCTCTCTCTCTCTCTCTCTCTCTCTCTCTCTGTCTTCCACCTTCTGTGTGTGTGTGTGTGTATGTGTGTGTGTGTGTGTGTGTGTGTGTGTGTGTGTGTGTGTGCTCGCGCGTGCACAACAACATTGATAAACCATTAGTGTGTGTTTGAATTTTTTGTCGAGTCAAAAGCGTCTTTTTCATGTTCCCATTTCTTTCTTTCTTCAGACCAATCTACACACACTGCTAGAACATATTTATCCTGTGCCATTGAATGCCATCATGATAATTCACATTTAATGAAGCATTTAATGTGTGTGGCAAATGTGTAATGAAGTTTATAATCATACTGTAAACATGATCATGGCATGGTCATGTTAGACACACGTAAATATTCATGCTTACAAACAAAAACTGAATCGATGCCACAGGCAAATCATTGGGATATAAGGTATGTGTGTGTGTGTGTGTGTGTGTGTGTGTGTGTGTGTGTGTGTGTGTGTGTGTGTGCATATGCGTGTGTGTGTGTGTGTGTGTGTGTGTGTGTGTGTGTGTGTGTGTGTGTGTGTGTGATTTTATGTACGCATATTAAGACTGTTGTTTGTTCCCTTTTCTTCGTGTGTGTTTTCCTTCCTGTACACATATACTGGAAAAAACAGGTGCATGCGCCTTTAAGTGTTATGACGATGATGTGCGAAAAATATGTGTGCATGTGATGTATAGTAAGTGCTTATTAAGCTTCTTAATCACTTTTATAAAAATATAAATGGTCCTGCGAAATAGAGATCTGTGGACAGGTATGTCTGTCTGCCTGCCTGTCTGTTGCATACTTTTGTGAGTACACTCATAAAGGCTAACCAATGGTACACGAGGTGTTTTTTGAATTTTTTTTTTATGTGTACGTAATACGAAACTTTACTACTTTTGACACGCTTGCAAATTGTACCCTAAATCGACCGTGCCCCCCACCCCTCCCTTTTAAAAATCTTTTATTTTCTAATGAATTTTTAATGCGTGCACACTTTTTAATGAATTTTAATGAGCGCACAGTTGCGCGCGC
>JADBJO010023675.1:0-26229 GCA_016801955.1 Conus betulinus | reverse complement strand
GAGGAGAAGGAAAACAAACAAGCCAAAATAAAGATAAATTACCAGTGATGCTGACATAGACCAACAAATTCTGAACACTCAGATAAATATAATACCCCCTACTTGACAATAGTATATAGTACACACACACACACACACACACACACACACCACACACAAACACACACACACAACACACACACACAAGATGAAGCGCAGCTGCTCCCCACCACCAGCCCTAACCTGCTACAATCACCCTTATCTCCCTCCACTCCCTTACCACCTCCCTCCCCAGCCAGCGTTGTCGCCATGAGTGAGCGGTCTCTGAAGTCACTGATGACAGCGAACACAAAAGACGTAGACTGGGTGGACACCTGTTTGACTTTTCCCACCCCACCTTCTCTTTTCCCTGGCAATCCACCCTTATCTCCCACCACACCCATACCTTCTCCCCCCCTCCCCCTGTCCTCTTATAAAGAGGGTTTTAGGCATCTTTGAATCACCGTCAAACATTGGAAAGTCCTCCAGTTTTGTAATGTAATAATTGGGAGCAAGTGTGCGCGAGCCACACCCACAAAGATGCACATGTACACACTCACGCATGCATGCACATGCGCGCGGGCGCGCGCGCGCGCGCGCGCACACACACACAACACACACACACACACACACACACACACACACACACACACACATGTATATCGTGTTGTTATACGCTAGTGAAGGTTGTGTGTGTGTGTGTGTGTGTGTGGTGTGTGTGTGTGTGTGTGTGTGTGATTTACAGAACAAATTGGGAAGTATTCAAGCAAAAGGAGATTTCTGTATGCAAACAGGAGAATTTAAATTGTCATTCCTTCAAAATGTGCCTCATTCATAGATATCTGGTCGCAGCTCTGATGTATTGATGTATTGTTCTATGAGACTCAAACATAAGATACCAATTAACAATATTATAGATGTGATTACTATTTCTAACCAGAATTACAGTTGCTAGTGTTCTGGATCTAAAAAAAAAAATGTCTGAATTTCTTAAATTCGGCATTCTAGTTCTTTTCCATGGTTGCTCCTTACATTACTGGCCAGAATTCGTTGCTGCTACTCATATACTGCATACCAGTTGTACATTAACCAAAACAAGTATCAGTCTATGTACAGTGAAATCTATATGTAAAAGACCACATTTCTCCTTCTCCTTACTTACATGTACGAGTGCGGCACACAATGCACTCATAGATAGAGTGTGCACACACAATGCACTCATAGATAAACAAATAAAACCAATTCTCTCTCTCTCTCTCTCTCCTCTCTCTCTCTCTCTCTCTCTCTCTCTCTCTCACACACACACACACACACACACACACACACACACACACACACTTGCACACACACACACCTTGCCCACGCACATGCACATGTACTTCTGCACATGGGCAGACACACACAACACACACACACACACACCACACACACACACACACACACACACACACACACACGTGCACGCGCACACACATGGGCCATGCCCACACATCACATACACACACATGTGCACATTCATTATACACATGTACATAAAGAAGACACAACCAATGCTAGGTAGGCACATAGCCTTTACCAGCCGTGTCAGCCAGTAGAGCGTGACAGGATTTCTTTCCCTTGTGCCGCGCATGCGAGGCTTGCTGATGGACAGACAGTACATTCTGCCGTGTCATCCACTATCGCATGACGGGAACATAAAAATTCCTACACTTTCCATAAATGATCTAAGGGAAATAAGCTCTGTAATAGTCTTGGGGATGTTGTAGCGAGTTGTAGACCATATTGTCAATGGCCTATCGTAAACTTGATGGACCCCAGGAGCTTTGAAACAAAGAAACTGGCGGCGGCACCGCGCGCGGCGCGCGGCACGTATTTCCTGTACCAGAAAAAAATGTCGGTCAGGCGAAGGGGTGGTTGCGATTTCTCGCTCAATGAAGCGCTTAAAATCATATTACAAAGTGGACCTGGTGGTGAGGGAGTGATAGAGAGATAGAAGACTATGAAAAAGAAGAGGAAAGTGAATGTTTGAAGATGCAGCCATCCCCTTCATTTTCTGATTTGGTGTTGTAAAAGAACAGAATAGAATGTAAACAAAGCATTTTTTCAGCTTGTCAGACATGTTTCTCAACGCACAGTCGTGCGTACACGTTGAAAGTAAATGATTCGAAATTACTACGTTCGATTAGTTGAGTGGTTTGTTCTTTCCTGTGACACCTATCACAACATTGTCAGTTGTTGTCTGGCTACTGTAAAAATAAATTAAAAAAGTGGCCAAATATGTGCGTCAGCAGGGACTGAGCGCTATGCGCGAGCGTGCGGCAGCAGGGAATCGTGCCGTCCGTGCCGCTCCCGACTGGGCGTGACTAAAAAATAGACTAAAAAAATAGATAAAATAGTTTTATCAGTCTATTCTGAGGTCCTGTGCAGTTAGAGACGTGAACAAATGGTCTCTATGTTAGAATCGCTGAAATGAATGACACACACTTCCACAACAGGGCTGTCTTCGTGTTTTCGCTTTCTTGCTGCCATTTTCAGTTGATCATTACACCAGATAAATTCATTCACCTGCACACACAAAAAAAACAAGCACAACAAAGAACATTAGGAATACAAAATCAAACCATTGTTTGGGTTAAGATGCAAATGCATGCAATTTCCAAGTAGTAGTAGTATTATTGTACATGTACATGTAAAATGTAGAAAATTTGTTATTCATCTAAAATAAACACATCTAGAACAGCACATTCTTTCATATTAGTATTGCATTTCACTACAACATATTCATTTTATTTTACAGCAACAGCAACAGCTGGGCTCTGTGTGTGATTCAAGGGCTTAGTGTTTTGCTTGGAGTGCAGAGAAAGATGGGCAACTTCGAGGACGGTCCTTGAATCACTCGCTCTCAATCTTGTGGTTAAAAGATATTTGTTGCAAATAACAACAATTTTGTTCTGTTGAGATCGTGTTGTGTCGTTTTGTCGAAATCGCACATTTTGGGGGTATAGGAGATATACTTAATTTGTACCTATAAAAAACGGGACTAGGAAGCCCTAATTGGGCTTGAATGACCCAAAGGCATTGTTTGTGTATGAAAACAACCACCCAAAAGCCCTGCTTTTCTATCATTTTCAATGTATTGCAGATGACATACGTCCATTTTGTGAAAATGACGGTTTCGGTAGATAGCGCATCCCTGAAGCCAGGATATACTATACTGGACTACACAAAAGGTTTTTAAAAAGATGGCAAGTCATTGATTTAGTTACAAAAGTAACAGAAAACATGGATTTCTGATCATTCACATGAGCTACATTTGACTGAAATTGATGATTGTGGTCAGCATACAAGGGGGGTACCCTTAAATCAAGGGCCATAACTCATAGTCCAAATGAGTTCTTTTCTTGGGAACAACCCGAAACGTGTTCAGTGGTCCCTAAGGTACATTGTGGATCACTTAGGTTAAGTCCGGGGGGGGGGGGGGGGGTGCATTGTGACCATGGTTTGCTTGGCAACTATGAACGGAGTGTGTGTGTGTGTGTGTGTGTGTGTGTGTGTGTGTGTGTGGTGTGTGTGTGCGCGTGTCTTCTGTGCTGGGATCTGTGTGTGATTCAAAGGGCTTAGTGTTTTGCTTGGAGTGCAGAAAAGATGGGCAACTTCGAGGACGGTCGTTGAATCACTCGCTCTCAATCTTGTGGTTAAAGGATTTTGCCTGCGATGGGTAGTCCCATGACTCAGGCGCCAACTGACCCCATTATCCAGACTGTGTTCTCGTCCGAGGGAACTCATCATCTGGTTATGGCCTATTCTACTTCGGCGCTGGAGCTGACTCCTCCTGGGTCACCTTCTCCACCCAGGCGTCCTTTGCCCACTCCCACTCCTGGAGTCCACCCTCCTCTGCCACGACCACATAAGGATGTTCAATTTTGACACTCCCCCATGCCTCCTCCTCCCGGTCCAGCACCAGTGGATTCTCTCTACTACTATGGGAGGATTGAGGGAAGAGAGAGAGAGAGAGAGAGAGAGAGAGAGAGAGAGAGAGAGAGAGAGAGAGAGACTAAAGAGAAAAAAAAGGAAAGAGAAGAGGGAGAGGCCAAAGAGAAAATGGAGAGAGAAGAGAGATAGGTCAAAGACAAAAGAAAAGGGGAGAGAAGAAGAGAGGCCAAGAGAAAATGGGAAAGAGAGAGAGAGAGAGGCCAAAGAGAAAAGGGAGAGAGAAGAGAAAGAGGCCAAAGAGGAAAGGGAGAGAGAAGAGAGAGGGGACTAAAGAGTAAAGGGAGAAGAGAAGAGAGAGAGGCAAAAAGAGACATGGGGAAGAGAGAAGAGAGAGAGGCCAAAGAGAAAAGGGAGAGAGAAGAGAGAGAGGCCAAAGAGAAATGGGAAAGAGAGAGAGAGAGGCCAAAGAGAAAGGGAGAGAGAAAGAGAGAGAGAGGCCAAAGAGGGAAGAGGGAGAGAGAAGAGAGAGGGACTAAAGAGAAAAGGGAGAAAGAAGAGAGAGAGAGAGCTGCAAAAGAGACAGGGGGAAGAGAAGAGAGAGAGGCCAAAGAAAAGGGAGAGAGAAGAGAGAGGGGTCAAAAGGGAAAATAGAGTGAGAGGGGAGGATGATGGAGAAAGAGGAGGAGGAGAGATGGTGGAGGTTGGAAATGGAGGAGAAGAGATTGTAGAGAGAGATGAAGAAATTGGAGAGAGAGGAGAAAAGACAGACGATGGAAGTTAAATATGGAGGAAAGGAGACTGGAGAGAGAGAGAGAGAGAGAGAGAGAGAGAGAGCAGAGAGAGAGAGAGAGAGAGAGAGAGAGAGAGAGAGAGACAGTCTAGGGAAAGGAGAGAACAAGGGTAAAGAGAAGCACAGAAGAGTTGGACTTCAAAACTCGGTTGGAGACGGAAAGAGAGAGACTGCAGGCAGAACAGATCCAACATTATTCAGATTTGCATAATCATGAATGCACCAATCGGGAATTGCCAGATCTTCCCCTGGTCGAGGATGCTTCTACAGCCCCGCCTAAACTACGCATGCTGGTGTATATAGTGCCACTGGCAACACTGCGCCTACATCGAACATTTAAGCGGTGGTTGCTATATATCAGCTGAGTGAACAGAGAAAGGCTCTTTATTTGATAGGCAGCCTCACTGGGAAGGTCAGGGAAACATGTGTGGACACACCACCTGGAGCTTCGTACTCAGAACTAAATGCTGCTCTTCGTTAAAGGCTACGTTTGACCTCTAAGTCATACATGAAACGTTTTCAAACCATGAAGAAATCCTTTGAGAAACCTTCCACCAGTTTGGAGAGCGTCTTCACCGTACCATGGACTATAGAAGGAGGTGAGGAGAAGCCCAAGATCTTTGCCAATGCAATTTAGATTGCTTAAGCCTTCACTGACGGGCGGCGTAACTACCGAGTATCCACCACTGGACAGTGAAGTGGTGACTGTGAGACAAGCGACACTAACTCGTCATCCCCCATCAAGAACGAGAAAGATACCTCTTCTGGGAATGCCAGAGCATAGCCGAGGACATGTTTCCAGTGTGGAGGAAAGGGACACTTCATCAGGGACTATCCTAAGCGGAAAACAATTGCCAGAGCCAGTGAGTCCCAGGTGAGGGTCGCATACACTGAGGATGAGGTCACCACTCTGTTGCGTCCCACCTTCCCATCAGAAGTGTGTAGCAAAATAGTACTCTACTTGTGGACATTTCTATTCCCTTCAAAGGAAAAGTGTGGGCAGTCTCTCTTCAATGTTCAGCTTATTCACACTTCTGATCAGCAATTCTGTTCGATTTGAGGATGGATGATGTTGTTAACTGTCTTTCGAGCTGCCACCTGAAGTGATCAGGGATGTCAGAGCTATAGCCATCTTTATCGACGAGCATCTGGTACCCAATGAAATGTCCCAAGGCGAGGATTGCCAGGTCTCTGGAATTGAGTCTGATTTTTCAGGCCACACGGTCGACTCTACTTGTGGACATTTCTATTCCCTTCAAAGGAAAAGTGTGGGCAGTCTCTCTTCAATGTTCAGCTTATTCACTTCTGATCAGCAATTCTGTTCGATTTGAGGATGGATGATGTTAACTGTCTTTCGAGCTGCCACCTGAAGTGTTCAAAGCTGACACCACGCGATCGCAAGCGCAGAGGGAAAAAGAAGCACTGAAGCCTTTCCTAAGGTCTTTGTCATAGCATGACACAGTGAACATGGATCCCACAGCCATTCGCAGCCTGCAGGCGAAGGATCTCACCTTGCATAATCTTAGGTCACTGGTAGGGAAACCAGCAAGGACCACCCAAAAGAGTACTGTACAGTTTGTGAGGTGCAATGGTCTTCTGCACTGGGCGCCTTACCACTCCATTCTCTTCTGCTATTAATATTGATGTACCAGAATCCCTCCAAGGAGCCATCATGTGGTTGGGAGATGACATCCTGATGGCAGGACACTTGGGGTGCGCCGAACTTTGGAGAGAATCCAGCAATATTTCTAGTGGCGAGGAGTAGCAAGAGATGTGAAAAGATATTGCCACATCTGCGATTTGTGCCAGAGGACTACTTCTAAAGGTTGGAACACCAGGGTACCTTGGGCACAGTTCCCCTGATCGGCACATCTGTCAGTAAGGTGGATGTCGACCTGATAAGGCCCATCACTCCCGCGTCTGCTTGCAGTCACCGTTTCGTTCTCGTAATGGTGGATTATGCCACACTGTTTCCTGAAGCCACTGCTTTGAAGAGGATTGATGTGGTGACTGTAGCAGAAGACTTATGGGAGATGTGGACGAGGACCAGCATTCCCAATAAGGTGCTGTCAGATCAGTGGACACAGTTTCTCTCAGATGTGATGTCTGAGGTCTACAAACTTCCTTAAATGCATTGAGAGACCACCACACTCTACCATGCTCAGGCCAGCAGACTGATAGAGAGATTCAAAGGGACACTGAAGCAGATGATTCGGAAATTGGCCCAAGAGCAACCAAAGGACTGGGGCTGTTTCTTGCCTGGAGTGTTGTTTGCGTACAGGGAGGTGCCGCAAGAAATGTGGGGTTTTCCCTTTTTGAACTCCTCTACAGCCAGACAGTCAAAGGACCCATGGCCATCTTGAAAGATCAGTGGACCTAAGAGGATACAGAAGAGCAGCCAAGGTTGCAAGCAGAGTGCGTTCTTGAACTTAAAGAACGAATCGCGGCTACTTTGGACTTGGCTGAACGCAACCTCTCTAAGATCAGAAGTGGTACAAAGCATTCTATGACAGAAAGGCCCGTCAGAAATGGTTTGAACCAGGTGCCGAGGTGTTATTGCTGTTGTCGTTACACCACAACAAGTTGCAACTATCCTGGCAAGGACCCTTTGAGGTGATCAGGCGTGTTGGGGATGGGAACTATGCCATCCAAGTGAGAGGAAAGGGAAACCTCGTCCATGCTAAACTGCTGAAGAAATATGAAGAAGAAGGGTGTGTTGTGCAGGTTTTGCCCTGTGGCTGTGGATGAAGGGAAAGAGACACCACCAATCATCTTCAACATGCCCTGCATTGCCCTTCAACCTGAGAAGACGCACAGAGTCTCATGCCAGGACAGAGGGATTCAGTCAGGGAGCTGTGCAGGGAATATCAGGACGGTCTATTGGACATACCTCTGTGGTGTAATCTGGGGGACATGCACCTTGAATCAGACTTAGGATGAGCCAGTACAGGTAAAAACAATACCCATTGCACCATTCCCAGATGAAAATTAAATCAGAGGTCGAAACAATGCTGTGCATGGATGTGAAAGAGAGGTGCAGTTCTCCAAACTCCTCACCCAATCCTACCGGTTAAGACGCCAGATGGCAAAACGAGATTTTGCGTGGATTTTCGCTGGCTGAACAGAGTCCTGAAATCGGATACCAAACCAATGCCAGATGTTGACAAGATCTTTGCCCAGTACGCTAAGGCATGCTATTTTTTTCCAAATTGGACTTAGCCAAGGGATGTTGGCAGATCCCTATGGAGCCTACCGACATGGAAAAGACTGCCTTCACAACCCTGGTGGGTCAATTCCAGTTCAAGGTGATGCCCTTTCGACTTAAAACAGCTGAAACTGTCTTCAGCAGAATCATGAGACTCGTGCTGGAACCACTCAACTTGGAAAAAGTGCACAACTTTATTGATGACCTCCTGTTGGCCAGCGAGACATGGAAAGACATGTCCAAGCTAAACTCATCATCTTTACCCGTCTTTGTCAGATGTAGCTGGCAGCACGTCCTACCACATGCCAGATTGGGGAAGACGAGATTTCCTTTGTGGACCATGTGGTGGGCAGAGGATACATGTTGCCCAAACAAGATAAAGTCCAGAAGATAGAGGACGCCCAGCCACCAAAAAACCAAGAGGGAACTAGGGTCATTCCTTGGATTGGTAGGCTACTACCGCAAGTTCATTCCCCATTTTGCAGAGTTAGCCAAGCCGTTGACCTACAAGACTGGAGCCATAAAACCCGAAACCCTCGTTTGCGACCGCCAGGACGCCGAAGCATTCCAAAGGTTTAAAGATGCCATTACGTCTCACCATGCTCTGCAGTTGGCTGATCCAAGCAAGCTGTTTGTTCTGAGGACTGACACCAAGCAAGCCGTTTGTTCTGAGGACTGACGCTTCAAGTACTGGGCTTAGGAGCTGTGCTGTTACAGGACCAATGGAAGGGTCTGCTGCCTGTCGCCTATGCGAGCAAGAAGCTGGTAGGAGCCGAGCTCTACAACCACAAACGTACACTATTAAGCAGGAGCGCCTGGCAGTAGTCTAGGCCACCACACAATTCTACCCTTACCTCTATGGGCGGAAGTTGTGCTGGAGACCGACCATCATCCCGTTGCATATCCACATTGGATTCGCCCTTTCGAGTCGTCGTCTAATGGGATGGGCCGTTGAACTGCAGAGTTTGGCATTCACATTTTGACACATTCTGGGAAAGTGCAACGTGGAGGCTGATTTCCTCAGCTGAATGGGAAGATCAGTACGGAGTGTTCAGGGAACTCACCATTCCACACAGAAATTGAATTTTCAAATTTAAAAACCCAACAAACACCCAAAGCATTTTACAGAAGCGTTTTCGGTTTTTGTAATGGTGTGTGGTGTGTGTGTGTGTGTGTGTGTGGTGTGTGTGTGTTCGTGCGTGCGCGTGTGGTTGTGTGTGTGTGTGTGTGTGTGGTGTGGTGTGTGTTTAAATAAAGAGTGGCTGTGTACATTGTTGGAGGCTGTGATTGGCGTGACTCAGTGGCACAAGCCTCTTTTGTTGGGATGTGTTTCACTGACAAGCATAATTTTTTTGTATGTGTGGCCAAATGTAATTTCACTTTTCCTTGGTACATGTCAGCTCTGCAAACTTGTTGGGACACAAGAAACGCGTGTCGTCCGTGACTTTTTTAAAGTCATCTCTCCAACATTTTACTTTAAGATTTCGTGTTTTTTTTTTTCTTTTCCCTTCCGTTCACCTTCCATGAGTTTCTTTTTCAAGTCCATCTCGTGTAGATACACTGAGGCGTGTTTTGCACGTGATGCAGCGGCTGGTGTCGTATGTCACCTTTCCATGGGTGAGTTGTGTTACCTAACATGGGACTGGAAAAAGAGGATAGAGTCACTCGAACCTTGACTGCGGACTGGCGAGAGCTCTTTTCTCCGCCAGCTTGCATTTCTCTAAGGTGTCCCAGGTTTGTGGGTCTTTACTTCACTGTGGGACGCTCGAGTCGTGGCCATGGGTGTTCACCTAGGTTGGTCGGAACGGTAACCTTTTCTTTCTTACCAGTCCACAAAGCTGTCATGGCAACTACTTTATCTTTTTTTCTTTTATTACGATTGAAATTTGTTGATTTTCGCTTCTTTCCATGTTTGAACAGTCGGTTCAAAAACTAAGTCATATTGCATTTAAATAGCACTTTGACAGGTGATCGCTATTGAGGTTACAGCGCGAACATGTGAGCGCGAACATGTAGAAATTGTGACTAATTTGTTGGCGAAATAATTCATGTGTTGGCATCAAACTTTTAAATTATCAAAGTTCAATATTTTATTGGCTACTTGGGTGGGCAGCTTCGCGCTTTGTTTGAAACAAGAGCAGGGAAACCAGAGATTAAACTCGCCATTTTGACAGTTTTTCGAATGGAGACAACTGGGATGTTTTTTTTTTCTAGGGCTGCTTGGTCATACTTGTCTCCCTTTTGCTGCCGTTTTCGTGCGTTTCGTCTACTGTCATGAGTCGTCGAGTCATGGAACATTGGTAGCGTTTGTCCAAGCATCATCTTTAAGCTGGGGGTGAGAAGTTCTTTCCTGTGGCAATCCTACATTCTGGCCCCGCGCTTTCTCGTGCTTGTTTGTTTGTCTGTGTGCCGGGAGAGTGAATGGATAATTATTATATTCATGCTGATTTGAATTCTTGGATTTTGTTGTCATCAATTACAAACAAAAAAAAAGAAGAAAAATTCAACTAAAGATGCGCACTATCACACAGAAGAGCCTGAGCGCCACAGGATCAGTAGTCTGGCGTAATTCGTAAAGCACCTTCTGCCCTGCCTTGACTCGACAGTCCAAGACCACCACCCTGAGTTGGATCCCCTGAACCACCCCTGGAGCCAGTCGTCCACCAAGTCAGGGTGTTGTGGACATTTAAAGGGACTGTTGGTTATGTGGGGGGTGAAATCCACAGGGAACAGTCAATTGTCAAGTCGTCAAGAGGCAACCCACCGGAGGAGACACTGCACTGCTGCCGAGTCACTTCGGTGGTGTTCAGTGGCGCCTGTTCTGATCTAACATACGCAGGACACCACCTACTAAGCCCCCTACTGACGACAATAATTGCTTAGTCGCGGAGCCGGCGTGAGTGAGCTCTCCCTCCGGAGGGCGCCACCACGTCCGTCCAACGACAGCCCCCCTGGGACTCGCCGATACCGGTGACCCCGACGGAACCAAACCAAAGCCACAGACGTGGAGAGGACATCGAAAAACTGAGGTCACCATGAGAGCAGGGCATGAAGGGCCACAGAACTTGAGACATTTTTTTTTTATGCTGATCGATGAGAATGAGGATGATTAAGATGATGCTACGGATTTCCATTTCGGTCTGAGACTACATGACAGGGCTGTACTCTACGCTTCCTTTCATAATATATCCCGGCGTCAACCAGGCCCGAGAGATACAGGCACCTGCAGTGTTGGTCAGGAAATTTGAGCAACACTCTCAGAAAAGCATCCATTATATATATATATATATATATATATATATATATAATGCTGAACAATTAAGTAGTGGGAGAAAACAAGTGCAGGCTAACAATTCTTCAGTCATTATAGTAATGACCTGGCAAAGATTATATATATATATATATAATATATATATAGAGAGAGAGAGAGGAGAGAGAGAGAGAGAGAGAGAGAGCAGAAAGAGCATTTTTTTTTCTTTTAACTGTTGGTTTATTTTTAAGACTACCCAACGAATTCTATGTTGTGTAGACCCCTGTTATTGTATGTCATGTTTCTTTTTCCCATTTGTCTTTCTGTGGAGGTGGGCATTTTGAACAGTGGGCTAGGTTGGGACTTAGTGGTTTTCTGGGCATTCATGAGGGATATATTTTGTCCGTTAGGAAGTCCCCTCTTACTTTGCATGGTCTCAGTCTATACTCCCTCTTCTAACTTAGGGCCCTTCCCCACCAGGTCGTGTGAACGATGCATGTGTTTTTTGTGAAATAAAATTTGTGTATTGTCACTCTTGCCTCGTGTGGTTTGGTGGTGTGAACATTGGGGTGTTTGCTTTGCCGCACGCGCACGCTACAGAAACCCCGTCAGGATAGTCCCCCTTGACACAGACAGGCAAGGCAGACAGACAGACGGACACTCAGACAACATACAGACAGATAAAGGGATGGAATAGGATGAAGGTGAGCAGCAGATGAGAGGGAACGACGAAAAATTCATGGCAAATCAAGATGGATTGAGATGTTGATTTGAGGTCTAGATTTCCCCCCTTGATTCAACTGCGCTACTATAACTGAACACACACAGCACACACACACACACACACACACACACACACACCACACACACACACACACTTGTATGCAAATATGGGTGTTAACACTCATGCATATAAATACAGCACGCAGTGTCATCAAATAAAGATTTAACATTTGCCATACGTGTATAGGCCTATTATTGGACATTGCAAAGCGAGGTTAGAGGGAAAATGGTGGAAAAAATTGTCAATGACAAATATATTTTGCGGTAGGGTGGGAATAGGGTGGAGCGTGGACAGTGGGGGTGGGGGATGGGGGATTGCTGTCTCATCCTCGGTGTCTTCACAGTAGCATACTCCAATGCCGCCTATTCTAGTTTGTCGTCGTCACAGCCATACCCAGCTTCATGTTAGTGCAGCAGTTTCAGCGCTAGTAGTCCACAAGTGGCTATCAGTGTAAGAGTGCAGGAAAGAGTTGTTTGTGTAAGCGCTGTGAGCGACGCAGCAGTTACCATGGGGAGGTGGTGGTACAGTTGGGATGGACGGACGGCACAGTGAAAGAAGGCTCTCTTGACAGTGTTGGACAGATTCCCATCATGGTGAAGGAGAGTTACCTTCCTGGTCAGGGTCTGTTACTTCCCTTTAAAGACCACAGATAAGGTGGGTGACTTGAAATTGGTGGTAAAGTTTTGCAACAAGAAGCTGGTTTAAAACCATGTCATGTGTAAGACATGCTGGGGTGGGATATAAATGTTTTAATAAGTGTCTGCATTCCACTTCTTCATCCTGTTCGTGTGTTACCTTTCTACCATAGCAACATAAACAGTTCAGAACTTGCTGACATGTCGGTGATGTTAGACTGGATGGATAAAGTGAAGTAATAAAGGTTGAGGCAGATTTATGCGATATAAATTATGGGGGAATGCTTAGGGCATGTACAGATTGACGCAGATGTTTGGGCAGATGTTTTCAACTATCAGATGCTGACTATGCATATTTTACTATTTAAGCCGATTGGTGCACTTCCTTATGATATCATATTTCTTGTCATGTGTTATATTCTCTTGGTTGTGTTGCACTGTGTGACGGCTGGTCAAATCTTGGCTTTGATGCCCAATTCCTTCAAGCTACTGGCTTGTCTGGCATTCTTCTCTCTGTTGTAGCTCACCGAACTGGCATACTGTTTTGGCTATAATCCCAGGTGTATATTAATATGACTCATTTTCAGTTCATACTGATCACCCAAACCGCAAAAATTGGGAAATTGCTGGAAACGTTTTTCTGGTCACTGGAATAGTGGAAAGCAATAGGAAAGAATATTTCAGTTCAAGGTCAGGAAATGTCATCTTTGTCCAGGTCAGATCAGGAGGGGGAGGGGAAGTGACCTAGAAAAAGACTACATTACATTTTGTGAAAAACGCCAAATATAAAATTGTTTTCATTCCGTTGTTTTTTGTTTTTTTTTTTAAATATTAGTACAACTTCCAAGTTACTCTGACAATAATAACAGTGTGTGTGTGTGTGTGTGTGGTGTGTGTGTGTGTGTGTGTGTGTGTGTGTGGTGAAGGAGGAAGATCCTTTTTTGCAATTCCTTTTTCCTTCACAATAAAACAAAACCATGGCTTTTTTCTATATGGTCTTGTCCATGGCGGCGCCCATTTTGATATTCGCTAATTACCATTTTAACAAATAATATTAATCGTCTGCAATCCAGCGACCTGAATTTTACCTATTCTTGCATTCAGCGAAGGAAGGAACTCTGGATTGTTTAGAGTTATTTGCCCATTTGTTTATTTCATATAATGAAAACATGCTTTGTATTCTTCTGCAATTTCCAACATTTCCGAAATAAACATTCGAGGTAGCCATTCTCCACAAAGACCTCAAAGAGCACCATTCTGTATACCAGTCTTCAACAACAGCAAGGTATAGAGTAATGTCAGCGCAACTGTAACTTTGCGCGCTTTGATTGACCTTTGCATGGTTTTCACCATGCTGTCGCAGTATCTTCAATTAGTAGATGCGCCGTTTGCATACATGCCACTCCTTTAAACCATTCTATTCTATCTTTGTTTTAAAGGTGAAAGAAGCTTCGTGGTGCATCCCATGTCATGTACCACTCACAGTGAAACATGTTCTTTTTAGAGTGGTGGGACTTGCATGATGCGAGACTTAAGCATTTTACAGCACACTCCATAAAACACTGTTCAGAGATGTCCCACTAGATCCGAGGTTTGAATTTCAAAGAGAGATTGGCATTTTTCATCTTATATGAGATTTTACGGAAGAAAGATTTAAAAAAAAAAAAAAAAAAAACCCCTGCGGTGTGTGTTTAGAAGGTGTATTTCACAGAGTTGTGTGAACGAGGTTGTTGTTGTTGTTGTTGTTGCTGTTGTTGATGTTGTTGTGTTGCACTTTCTCTTCCAAATGACTTGTGAGTTGACATCAACACGGTGATATCCCTGATTTGACCCTTTGCGGTCGGCTGGGCTATAAGCATTATTAACTTACCTCGATAAGTGGACCCACGATTGTGTGCAATATGGGAGGCGAGGAAATATAGTGATGTTCATCTCTCTCTCTCTCTCTCTCTCTCTCTCTCTCTCTCTCAATGTAGATGAAAAAGTTGGTAGGGCGGGGGGGGGGGGGGGGGGGGGGGGGGGGGGGGGGGGACCGAATTGACAAGAAGAATGAAGAAAGAAAGGGGAGAGGGGGAGTGGGGGTTGGGAGAGAGGCGGAGGGTGAAGAGGGTAAGAGGGTGGGAGTGGGTGGAGAGCACTGGAAGAAATTTCCACGCCTTGTTTCATATTGGGCATACGCTTTCGTATCTCTTGCCCAGAAACGTGAGTGTAACACTGTATCATTCATGCCCCCTTATTCCTTAGTTTAATAAACTCGTCTCTCATGCTCTCTCTCTCTATTCTTCCTTTCTTCTCTCTAGTCTCTCTCTCACCCACTCTCTCTGAACTCTCTCCTCTCTCTCTCTCTCTTCTCTCTCCTCTCTGCATACACCCTCTCAACACACCTACCACCCACACAACACACCACACACACACACACACCCACACACATAATATATATACATTCTTGCTACGTCAGTGTTTCTTTTTTTTCAGCAGTGTTTCAAAGCACGAAGTGCTCATATACAATAAAATAATTCAAATAAATCCAAACGACAGCCCAAACTATTCTGAAAACAACAAATAACAAATCAATCAATCAATCAATCAATAATGTAATAATTGTGTGTGTGCTTGCTTGCATATTGTGTGTGTGTGTTGTGTGTGTGTGTGTGTGTGTGTGTGTGTGTGTGTGTGTGTTGTGTGCTGTGCGTGCGTGTTTGGTGTGTGTGGTGTGTGTGGTGTGAGTGTGTGTGTGTGTGTGTGTGTTGTGTGCGCGTGCGCGCGCGTATGTGTGTGTGTGTGTGTGTGTGTATGTATGTGTGTGTGTGTGTGCGTGCGTGCGTGCGTGCGTGTGTGCAGACAGTGACGAAAACCTTAAATATAAATAAAACTGATATGACAGACGAAAAAGCAAGGCATTGACAGAAAACCAAATCTAAATCAGATTAAATTATCTAGTGTTGGGTAGGAATCGAGGAAGAAATGAAAACCCGCATCAAAACAACCGTTCGTCATTGATCTTTAGACCCAAATACAAAAGCAAATCTGAACGAGACTGCATTTCTTTTTACTTATCCATTAGACACTTGACGTGGTCGTGATAAGAAAGCTGGTCATCAACACGTTATTAATAGTAGCAACAAGGGATGCATCCCATGGAACATGACCAGTTGCATCACCCTGTGTTAACAGAGTGAGACAAGATAGTCAGCCCCGTGAATTACAATACGACTTGTATGATGAAGGGATATATGTTGCTTAATATATGGAGAGCTTAATCAGAGAGAGAGAGGAGAGAGAGAGAGAGAGAGAGCGAGAGAGAGAGAGAGAGAGAGAGAGAGAGAGGAGGATCAGCGGAACGGGGGAGGGGTGTCAGAAAAAAAGAATGTAGTGTTTTTATAATGTATGAGGTTTGTTTACATGAGATTAAATGCTGAGATCACTGCCTGTCATACCCTGTTTGATGATGACACTGTATCATGCAGGCGTACTCAGTGTGATTAATTATGGATTAGGGCTTTAAAACACTGTCCCAAAGCAATCTTCTCAAATTAGAAAGAATTCAAAAATGAAGCTATGAGACTGACCCTGGGACACATCAATTGAAAGTATGCGTTACCTGCTTTACTTTTCTTCAACGCAGGTCAGATACAAGTTAGAATATGCAAAGGCATATTTTAGAGCACTTAAATATTGTGAAAAAAAAAAGAAAGAAAAGGAAAAAAAAAAAAAAAAAACACTACATAAAGCAGTCAAGTTAAACGAAAGACACTTGTCAAGACGTAGAAAAAATATAGATGGGACGGGCAGCAGAGAACACACAGCTTGTGTGCTGTTTTCAGAACTAAATAAACCAAAGAATGGGAACAGGATCCTGGCCACTTCAAATGCATCTACAAAATTGTTGTCGCACCAGTGTAAGACAAAAACCAAAACAATATTCAGGTGCAGGTGAAAAACAAACCTCGTCAAAAGGAAACACACTGTTTATATTATATTCTGAGGTTTAAGTTACCAAAAGGTAAACAGGGCAGGAGATACACGGTGAAGCAACTGACCAAACAGTCCAGGAAGACAATGGTGTATACAATATAACAAATGAATACAGCCAATACTCCATTACACAACAGGCATCCAACTCCACACAAAATCACAAGGCGCTAAACACACCAGGTTTTAAAAGTTCATTTCCCCCAGTATCTCCTCTTCTCCCATTTTCATACACAGCACTGGTGGGGTTTTTATTATTCCGTCTGTTCACAGATCATAGTTCACTTTATATTTCTTTTGTGGTCAGTTCATCACAAATATCAGTACCTTCATTCCTCTTCATCCAATCACGAACGTCTATGGTGGACAGCATACAAATGTTTCCACCTACCCTTTTCGCTTGGTTTCCCCAGAGCATATTAAATGGGCCTGACAGTCGGCGGCCTCTTTTCCATTCTATCAGCGCTGTTGCTCGAATCTCTCTTCTCACTCACTTCCAATGTGTTTAGCTTTTTTACCCAATTTTTCTAAACACAGCTCACATTCAAAACAAAGGAAGTGACCTGCCCTTTAAGAACGACAATCCTACGCCGTTTCCTTTTCACACATTTAACTCCCTTCGCTCGCGCTTAACTTTTCAACTACACAGGCGCTTAAAATTGTTTCTTTCCGTGTGCCTGACAATAACCTGGTTTCAACCAGTAAGAAATGGAAAGTTTTAAAAATGAGGTGACAACAGGCGGACAATGAAAACAATGTGAAAGAAACATTATCATTATTCCGCCGAACTGCAAGACAAAACGCGACTCGTTTCGACCTCTTTGGTCTTCTTTAGGCAAGATAAACAACATTCAGGACAATGAAAACGAGAGACGAGCGATCAAACATTTTCTGGAATTTGGCACAAAATAGACTGCAGCCATGTAATGCAGTCTCAGACCATACAAAGTATGTTGCATCATCTTCATCGTTTTCATTATCATCGAACAACATCAAAAAGGAGTCTCAATTTCTGTAGCCCTTCATGCTGTGCTCTCATAGCGACCTCGGATGCAAAAGTAGCAGTAGCAGTAGTAGTGGGACCTTCCATGCAGTCAGGAGATTGGCCTTCCCGCTGCCTTGCACCACTGTGAGTTGTCTGCCCACCTCAGCGTGATGCCATCTGTCCACGGATGGACAGCACAAAACCTCGCCAAGCCACAAAGGTAGACAACACAACGACTGACGACGGAAACACTGCCGGTCGACGGGGCTGACTACCCGACGACTGGCGCCGAACAGAATCATCACTTCTACCAGGGACAACCAGTTGCAGAGAAGACAAGACCAAGAACAAGGTTCAAGACAATCCCCTTAGGAAAATAACGGCATCCAAGTTTCTCCATTGAGGACACAATAGCGGCATTCATGGACGACTTTTGATTTAAGTTAGTTGCAAAGTGAGGCGACTGCAGGCGGAAATCTAAACAACTTTTAAAAAAACAAGTGTAGGTAAAAAACTCCACCAAACAACATGGACAAAAGAATCACAAGACAAAACACGATGCGTTTTGACCTCTTAGGCTGGTCATCTTCAAGCAAGATAAACAACACCCAGGACAAGAAACACAACACTCAGGACAACGAAACTGAAGAATGAGCAGTCCCTTATCTTGTCACTGATCTTCGTTTTCGTTGTCTTGAGTGTTGTTTATCTGGCCTGAAGAAGACCTAAGAGGTTGAAACACGTTGCGTTTTGTCTTGTGATTCGTTTTTTCTATGTTGTTTGGCGGAGGTATTTACATACACTCTTTACATTTTTGTGTAAATTTAAGATTCAAGTGTAAAAGGGAGTGTGTAGAAGAAATAAACTCGAAAGTCTTCAACTGTTACTACGACGAATCAGAACTTCGTTTCTTGACAGTCCAGAAAGTTCACTGAAGTAAAGGACTCTCTCCTAGAATCAAATTTTCACAGTGGCAAGCTCAAGTTTGAAGTCTATACTACCAGAGAATGACTTGCAAATCAGTCTGCATACAATGTAACTGTTTAAATGGTCCCACAACGGTAACGTATCTTTTTAAGAGTATAACAATGTTCACATATTACTCTCTCTCTCTCTCTCTCTCTCTCTCTCTATCATCTCTCTCTCTCTCTCTCTCCTCTCTCTCTCTCTAACCGTAATCCTCTCTTATGGTCTGCGAAATCGAAAAAACCGAGAAAATCCAAGAGACTTATGGTCTGCGAAATGAAAACGGAAAGAGAGAGAGAGAGAGAGAGAGAGAGAGAGAGAGAGAGAGAGAGAGAGAGAGAGAGCGAGAGAGAGAGAGAGAGATTATTAGAAAATGAAACACAAACAAATCTACCGTTTGGCGGCATCAAACAAGGATGCTGTTCAGATGAAATGTCCTGCATACGCTCTGCAGGTCGGTCTGCAGGTTGATCTACAACATTATTTGCAAAGGTACTTCACTTAGCATTGTCATTAACGTGTGTCGTTATGGGGACATAGAGGCAGCGAAAGACACACTCCAACATCAGCTGGCGGCCTCTTATTCCCATGTAAACCATTCGTTCCACCACTATCACATATCAGCTGACCATATCTTCTTCCCATAATTATATGCTATCTTCGTCACTGCTGTCACTCATCAGCTAGCCAGAAGGAAACGCTTCGTAAAGTGCCTAGATAAATATATTTCTTGACATATTTGGTGGTTACTCTTGTCAACTGACATAGACAGGGGAGAGTCTACGAATAAAGACCAGCTAGTAATATGGACCACCTTGTTTTCAGACGATAATTGTGCCGGATTTGAGTGTTCAGCGTTTTTTAATTACTCCCCTTTGAGTATGTGAAGCAAATCAAAATGGCCACATCAAGTTTCATTTCAAAATGGCAATCATTTGTTTGATTTTCAATGACAAGATTGAAAGTTGTGATTCTGAAAATCGACAAGATATAGTCAATGTCTTTAAGAACCTTTAAAGATAACTGTGTCAGCTGTGAGACAAACCTAAGTCTATAATTCAAGCACACTTCAGACTTTTCATCTGCAGTCACTGTTCCATGCACACATGTTATTTCAGCTTGCTCATGTTCTGCTTATATGGAACACCTTCTTCTACATGTATGGGATCTCTAGTCCATAGTGGACAATGGTCCATATTTGTGGACACCCATTTTAAGCTCTCTTTTTCGCTGTTCAAACCTCTACAGACTTCCTATAATCCGGCTGTGGAGAAGTGGCTGCGGATGCATACTGGGAGGTCTATTTCACTTTACCAAGTGAGCCATCTTTTCGGTGAAGCTTACTTTGAAGGCAGCTACAATGTCAAATGCTGTAAATGGATTTGCTTCCTGTGGGAATCTGGCCACGTAACAGAAATATTATTGGAGATCATGAGTTTTTGGGTGCCATCTTTTTCGCCCTGTGACAACAGATCTCCTTCCAGTCAAAGCAGAGTTTCAACCAGTCTCATCGACCCAAGCTTCATCAGTACCAGCAGTTTCACACAAACCAGATTCCACCCATCCCTCCAGACAACTGCCCGGCTCCTTTAACCCAGTTTCCATCCAACGCGACTATCAGCTGTCCAACTTCTTTCCTTCCAGAACCCATCCAACCCTCCTGTCAACTGTCCATCTACTTCCACAGAGAATCCACCCAGCCCTCCTGCCAACTATCTATCCGTTTCAACTCAGAAACCCACCCAACCCTCCTGCCAAACTGTCCATCTACTTCCACAGAGAATCCATCCAGTCCTCCTGCCAACTATCTGTTTCAACTCAGAAGCCACCCAACCCTTCTGCCAACTGTCCATCTACTTCAACAGAGAATCCATCCAACCCTCCTGCCAGGTGTCCATCTACTTCAACCAAGAATCCACCCAACCTCTCGCCAGCTGTCCATCTACTTCAACTCGTAATCCATCCAGTCCTACATTTAGCCCCTTGATTAACTCCCAGTCTATAGTCTCTCTGCTGACGAAGCATCAGTTGTTATGACTTCTTCAGATGGATAATGTTTCTTTAGGACTGTAGCCACAATTATGGATGAATCTCCACAGAGTGCTGTGAGGATTGACGGCAAAATTACAAATCCGTTATTGAATGTCCGTGAAACGGCTCTGGTTGATCAAATGAAAAAACCAAAATGATTGTGCACACTCTACCTAATTTGGATAAAGGTTTCTCCCAGTATGACAGGAGATGCCTTCAATGTTGACATGCCATGGCATATTCGGTTTCATACTCTTTTGGAGAGGGTAATGCATATGGCAATGCCAACATCTCAAGATGGAGAGCTTGAAATCCAGAGAACAGCTGAAGTCATTAAAGAAAAAAAAAATGTCTTAGGTGAAAACAACGTATACTATTTCATGGTGGGGATTCCGTGAACTTATGCACTTGATGTACACTTAATTCGGCGATAACACGGGACACTATGACTGCAAGATCGAAAGAATGTTAGCACTGCAGCCAAACGCGGACAGTGTACTTTCTCCATCAGTTCAACGCAAAATTCATGTTCTTCCCAGCACACACACACACACACACACACACACACACACACACACACACACACACAACACACACACACACACACACACACACACACAAACACACACACACAAAGAGAGAGCTCTGAAATCATCACCTCTACTCCTTATAAAAAAAAAAAGACACTGGAGGAAAGAAAGCAGCGAGCAGTCGAAAACAGAAAAAAACGAATGGGTATGAGTAAATAACGATATGAAGAACACGACAGGTCAAAAGAAAGCAACCAAACCTGCAACCTGTGACACGCAAAGAATACAATCTGATGTAAATATATGTGAGCTGTTCCTCTGAGCAAAGAGAGCAGGATTTAACCAAAGAAAATTATAGTCTCGTTGGCTCAAGTGATTGAGGAATGTATTTTGTCCTAGCAATGTTTATAATTGTTTCCCTTTGTAAAACATTAAAATGACTTTAGGCCTTAATATTTCTTAGGACAGAAAAAGTAATTCTATTGTATCCATTTGTTTGCCTTTGTAATCCTTTATTGGAATTTCTGGCCACACCTTTCCTCCAGTAAGCAGCTTCAGGAAAGCTCATTCTATTGTGATAATTGTTTTATCTTTGTAGTCCTTTGTTGTAACTTGTGACCTTAGCTTTTCTCTGGCAACCGTCTTCTGACAATTTTCTGTTGAATCCATTGTTTGTCTTTTTGTAGTCCTCTGTGGTGACTTCTTGCGTCTATTCCAATTTGGCTTCAATTTGTCTCTGGCAAGTAGTTTTAGAAAATGTCTGATGATTGTTACATTCTTTTGTTTGTTGTAAACCTTGGTTGTGTCATTTGGCTTTACTCTTTGTTTGACAAGCATGTTCAAAACTTATATTTTGTTGGATGTTTGTTTGTCTTTGTAATCTTTTGTCATAATTTTTGGCTCTATCTTTTCTCTGACAAGCATCTTCAGGCATTTAAAAAAAATCTATATCTATTTGCTTGCATTTGTTATTTTTCTCAATGGGTTTGTGCTTTAATCTCTTCTGGTGCATAAAGTAGGAAATCTTTCATTTCTTCTTTTCTTTTCTTTTTTTTCTTTTAGGTCATCAGCTAGTATAAAAGGAACACCCAAACGACTGTGGGGAGCGTAATAGGGGGACGAGAGGGTTGAGACGGGACAGAGGGCAGAGATGGAAAGTTGACGGTAAACTTGATTGCTGTTTGTAAGACACAAAGAGAAAGACAGATGGGGGAAGGAGAGAGAAAAGGAGGTTGTAGAGGATGGTGTGGTTGGCAATTGTCACGTCACAAAGACAGAACTCATCAATTTCACATCACATATTTTGTCCACCAGATATCACTTCTCAATCTTTTTCATCGACTCACATGCATGTACATTCTTTTAAAATTGTTAAGCTTTCTAGCTCTTGAGGCTGAAAATGTCAGAAGCCGTTTATTTCCGAAAATATCACCTTGAAACTGAATGGCACTTGTTGTTTTGGTCACCGTTTTCACGATTTATTTCATGGCCTTTTAAAGTCTTTCACGCAAAAGAGCTGCCAAAGGGAGTTAAATCTGCACAATCAACTTACATAATGCTCAATAATACAGGAAGTGGTCAGGTTTAAGTTTAATTTTGTTTTCAGCAATAGCGAGCATTTCCTTCTGGACTAAGCTGACCGTTTCAAATCTAGTCCACCTCATTCACAAACATGATACATTAGCTGGGCGTCTTTTTTCTATTTTTCTTTTTTTCTAATTCTGTATTATGCAGTATCTGTGTCTTATTCCTATATACACTACCTCATTCACCACCATCATCATCAATTTAATTTATCTCTTCTTTACACACACACACACACACACACACACACACATACACACACACACATACACACACACACACATATATATATATATATATATATATATATATATATATATATATAATATATATATATATGGTCATCATACACCATATTATATATATATATATATATATATATATATATATATATATATATATATATATATATATATATATATATATATATGGTCATCATACACCACTTCCATTTTCTTATGAACCAGCTGTCTCTTATTACCGTATATGCTACCTTATTCAACGCCATCGTTCATTAGCTGACCATCTCTAATTCCTGTGATTATCTCCTTTACCATCATCATACATCAGCTTACTGTCACCTATTCCCAAATGTGCTGCTTCATTCACAACAATCGTTCATCGACTGCCCATCTCTAAATCCATTTAGACATCACCTCCTTGACAACAATCATTTGTCAGTGGCCCCATTTCTTATTCCCTCATATATCAACATATTCACCCCAATCAGTCCTGTCTTATTACCAGATGTACTGCATCACTTACCACCATTTACCCATTCATTTACTCATTTTACCACTTGACTGAGTTTGTGCACATATCAAATGCATCCTCTGTCATCCACAGTTTGGTGGCCTTTTTCTTTTGTTCACTCTGTGAGTGTGAGAGTTTAGGTTCTGACAACACCTCACTGTGCCCACTTCCACACACACCCAGCGAACCCCCCCCCCCCCCCCCCCCCCCCCAAAAAAAAAAAAAAAAAAAAAAAAACGCATTCAGAACAATCATCAACCAAAAAGAAAATAATAAATAAGCAAACAAAGAAACAAGGAGAAATAACGTACCAGAAGAAATATGTGAGTCAGAGAAATAGACAGGCAGAAACAGATGAACGAATGGAACATCTCACCTCCATCCAGCAGGAGAGCAGTAAGGGGAAACAGAAAGCAGACAGATGGTCAACAAGACTCCCAGTGTGGACATCATGAACTTCTATCGATCCCGAAACGGCAGGGAAAAAAGTCAGTGAGTCCCTGCCAAACTGCCATTTATTGGTCTATATAGCAGTTCCTGTTTCAATGGCAGATGTTGACAGCTGTACAATGTTAACATGAACTGAATGACCACCGGTTCCATCTTGTCAGTTTGCTTATTACTAACAAGTACATAATTAGTATACGTGTTCGGTAGAGAAATGGTATGCGGCGTGATTTCCTGAACAGAAGAACACACAAGGTCAGCCTTGGCTGATATTACATGATCGCGATAGATGACGTTCATCAAGGGTTATAGAGGGTTTTGAAGAAAACACACACACACACACACACACACACACACACACACACACACACACACACACACACACACACATATATATATATATATATATATATATATATATATATATATATATATATATATATATATATATATATATATATATATATATAATGAAACAATAAATTCCGCGGTCACTGAGGAGAAACAATCAGGTTTCGAAATACCGGTATCTGACCAGAAGTTATATGTTAGTGAGCTTTCTCCCCATTGGAGATGGTCTCCCGCTTTGGAGACTGTAAGCTTGCTGAAGGTTCATTTTGAGAAGCATTTATCTATTCCCCATTCACCCACTCAAGCACATACTGTGAGTTAGGACAGAATCATCTACCACTGCAGATATGAAGGCTTGTCACCCCCCTATTTCTATAATCTGAGACATAAGAGCAAACTTTGTTATAATTCAATATTTCTTGCAGTCATTGCAACACCTAGCTGCTCTGTAAGTTGCTGGAATGGTGCTCGGTACTTATCCTTGGAATTTATTGTTTCATTGTAATTTAGTCCCTTGCGGATTCATTCCAAGAACTGCCCCTCAGCACTTGTGTCTTAAGAGGTTATCTTTTTATATTTTCTACTTTTCACAAGAAAATGTAGCTTGTTTTGCTCTTTCATGATTTTTCTTTTGCTTCTTAGATGGCACCTTTAGTTAGTTTTTTGAAAAAACTCAACAAACATATCATGGGTATTGCACACCAGCCTTTTTCTGGTATATAGCATTCTTCTTAAAATCGAAAGGGCAGCTGAAGACAGGCAAAAAATGGAAAGTTCAAGAGGCGATGATTCTGCAAAAGAAAGTCTCAAGATCAGAGAAATAACAGGACACACACAGACCAACAGACAAGGACTGGGGGGTGACCAAAAACTGAAGCCAAAAGAGACATGATGATTCAGGAGATGAGAAAAGAAGAAGACCAAAAAAAACCCTCCAAAAAGCAGTCCAGCAGAGCCAGCAAGGGCAATGGACAACGTGGGAGAATGCACTCCAAAGAAGTCTCACTTGGAATGACATTTGGCACATGGCCCCTCTCAGGATCAGCTTCATTCTCAGATCTGCATATGACCTTCTGCCCTCAAATGCAAACCTGGTGAAGTGGGGGGAAAAACAGACGATCCTTCATGCCCCCTCTGCCATGGAAAACAAACAGTGGAGCATGTCCTAAGCTCATGTAAAGTAGCCCTGGCTCAAGGAAGGTACACATGGAGGCACAACCAAGTGCTCAAAGAGATTGTACAAGTAGTCTGGGCTAGTACCAACACCACAAAAGGGGAAAATCAGGACTCCAAAAGCCGGCAACATTCTTCACGGCAGGAGGCAGCGAATCATGGCCAAGAACACACAGTGCCACTCGGAACATGCAGGCAGAGTCTGCTGGACGGGGCAGATGACTGGGAGTGCACTGCAGACCTCCCAGAATGGAAGAGTCACCCAGAGATCATCAGCAAGAGTGGCATGAGACCAGACATAGTAGTCCACTCTCAGTCAACCAAGCAGCTGATCATGATCGAGCTCACGGTGCCATATGAGAACAGAATGGAGGCAGCTCAAATCTACAAGACTGAAAAGTATGCTGATCTGGCAAACAGCCTGAGGAGAGAGAAGGCTATCAGGTCAAAGTCCTCACAGCAGAAATTGGAGCTAGGGGGTTTGTAGGAACGTCTGCATACAGCCTCATGAAACAGCTCTCAGTTGCAGGGAGGGAAAAAAAACCAGAGCCCTGAAAGCAATGGCAGAAGCAGCAGAGAGGTGTTCAAGCTGGATCTGGTCAAGGAGGAACAAAAGTGAACTTCATAAGGCTTAAATTTCCTACAAATATCAGGTGTCCCAGTGGCGCGAGTCATTAAGTGGAAAATGAGCATGTCCAGAAGGGCATGGGTTCGAATCCCAGCCATGGCTCGTCCCGAGATGGGGAAAAAAAAAAAGGGGCAGCAGAGGGACATCCGGAGTCATGAACCGGGTGTGGCCCACCCCCCTAGAGTGTCAGGAGT
>JADBJO010023674.1:0-26231 GCA_016801955.1 Conus betulinus | reverse complement strand
AATTGTAACCCAAGAAAAGGGAGGGTTATTAAGAGTTCAAATTCACTGGAACTAAAGAAATTTAAAACCCAAAAGGACACGGGCTACAATACCAGCCAGGTAGCATCAATCCAGTTGTGTTTTTGTGATGAAGGAAAGCCTGTGTTGTTAAATTCTTGCTTCTGAAATGGAGAGCCCTCAGCTGTAATTAAAGGTGTGTCTTTGAAGACTGTTCTGAATCTTGCATCCTGTGAACAATGATGGCTTTGCCTGTCTCTTAGCCTTGACAACTGGAGTTAAGAATGCATTTGTGTGGACTGGCTGGAATTTGGCCGTCAGCTGTCTAGTACAGCATGGCGAGCTGGAAAAAATCTTTGGTGATCCTGCAACAACAGTAACTGCAGTAACTCCAGCTTCTTGGTGATACAGCCTGGGTCGAAGTCTCGAGACTTGCAGTCACTGGTGATGACGCGAGCTGCCTGTTGTCAGATTTGTTTGAGCTGATCAATGTGCTGCTTTGTATGGGGTCCACACCATTAAACCATACTTGAGGATGGATCTGATGAAAGCAATGTAACGAATGCAGTGAGATTCCAGCAGGCAGTTCTGGAGATTTCTATGTAGGATGTATGTTGTGTACCCTGCCTTCATGATACACTTTAAGTTGGAGGAGATACACACTTTAACCCTTTCACCGCCATGGGCGCCTTTTGGCGACGACAATGGCAGAGCGCCATGGGCGCCTTTTGGGCGACATGGTAGGGTGACCTAACTCCCGGTACTCTCACTCTCGAACTTAACGAGATAGAAAGCCATCGATAACAGTCATAGTTCCGGTATTCACTGACGCATGCCTCACAGCCATTAGCTTCGTCAGAGCGGTGTTCAAGTCGAGTGGTTTTATCGATTTCTGTTGATAAGTTTTTCATTCATTATGGCCTCACAACCAAGCACTTCAGGTACTCAGCCTCGTCGTACATTTACTACTGATCAGGTGCTGGAAATATTGAGTAGACGGTCAGTTGATCCTGATTCGGATGAAGAACACCCAGATGATGACCGAGATATATTGTCGGACAATGAAAGCTCGACCGAGTCGGAAGAAAGCGTGGCTGACCCAGTTAGAGGTGTGGCAAGGAGAGGCGCAGGCAGGCAGGCAGTGGGCTCGCGCGCGGTTGGCGACGAGCCAACGCAGACTGACACCGATAACAGTGTGAGTGAGACGACTGAAAGTGTAACGGTCAGGGGTCAAACAACACGGAGGGCTCAGAGGCAACTGACTGCGAGCACATCTGGTGTACAAAGGCGGCAGGGTCAAAGGGGGCATGGCAGAATGACACGTGGCAGAGGTGTGCAACTACGGCAAACTAGGCTAGCCAGAGACGAGTTCGCCTGGGAGTTGTATGACCAGTTTGACTCGTACACCCCAGGAGAATGGCTTCCCAGGTTCTAGAGGCCAACAGGCAAGTGAATGACTTTGTTTTCATAAAATTATTGCTTTCAAAAGTGAGAATGAAAGATAGATGTGTGTGTGTGTGTGTTCCCTTTTTCTTTCTTTCATGTGTGTACCAGTGGGGCAAAAGTTGTGTGTGTGTGTGTGTGTGTGTGTGTGTGCTATTCCTTTTTGTGTAAGAAGTGTGGTGTGTGTGTGTGTGTGTGTGTGTGTGTGTGTGTGTGTGTGTGTGTGTGTGTGCCCTTTTTCTTTCTTTCATGTGAGTACCAGTGGGGCATAAGTTGTGTGAGTGTGTGCGTGTGTGTGCTATTCCCTTTTTATGTAAGAAGTGTTGTGTGTGTCTGTGTGTGTGTGTGTGCTATTCCCTTTTTGTGTGTAAGAAGTGGTGTTGTGTGTGTGTGTGTGTGTGTGTGTGTGTGTGTGTGTTTGTGAGCATGTTGTGTGTGTGTGTGTGTGTGTGTGTGTGTGTGTGTGTGTGTGTGAGCGTATTGTGTTGTGTGTGTGTGTGTGTGTGTGTGTGTGTGCTTTCTGCATCATTTCATAGGTCATATCAGTAATTATTCCTCTGATTGTTGTTTCAGGGGTGGGTGAACACAGATGGGTTTCAACCTGTGGACTATTTCCAGCTCTTCTTCCCTGATGCTGTGTTCCAGCTGATGACTACACAGTCCAACATATATGCAGAGGAGCTTCTGAGTGGGATCACCGAGTTGGACCCCACACTCCCAACTGCAGGCTGCCAGGGAGACCACAGTGGAGGAGATGAACGCCTACACAGCCCTGCAGATTGCTATGGGGCTGTGCAGCAAGCCGGAGTTGGAGGACTACTGGCGAACCTACTGGCTGACCAAAATACAGTTTGGGTCTGTCATGTCTAGAAATAGATACGAATTACTTAGCCGTTTTATTCATTTCAATGACAACCGTCAGCAGAAGCAGAGAGGGGAGGAGGGATATGATCTCTCTTCAAGATCCGTCCACTTCTTCTGCAAATCACCGACCCACTGTATGAGGCAGCTTACTGCCCTGAGCAAACCTTGAGCATTGATGAGAGCATGATCATGGGGTATGTGGTTTTGAGGCTGTATTTTTCATTCTTCTGATGGATATTACATACCTTATGGCCTTCATTTGTTGAGTGGACTATTTTTCCTTCCTTTTTCAGAGTTTGTTGGCATGCTTACTTCTTTTTCATGTTGAGATGAAAGATAACATTCAAAATTTTGTTTTGCATTTTTTTTTTTTTTTACTTCAAATTACAAAAAAAAATTGAAATTGTTCTCTGACAAACCATTACTTATTTATTATAATATTACAAAAGAACAGTGTTTCCCCTCCACTTAAAAAAAAAACAACAGAATGTAAATCCATCAATTAGTTCCTGAGATATTTGCATTTCAAACATGCTGGTATGAAATTATCATTTTTCTAAAAAAAATTGCTGGTGATGTGATGTGGAGTATGTGGTTTTGAGGCTGTATTTTTCATTCTTCTGATGGATATTACATACTTTATGGCCTTCATTTGTTGAGTGGACTATTTTTCCTTCCTTTTTCAGAGTTTGTTGGCATGCTTACTTCTTTTCATGTTGAGATGAAAGATAACATTCAAAATTTTGTTTTGCATTTTTTTTTTTACTTCAAATTACAAAAAAAATTGAAATTGTTCTGAACAAACCATTACTTATATATAATAATATTACAAATGAACAGTGTTTCCCCTCCTTAAAAAAAAAACAACAGAATGTAAATCCATCAATTAGTTCCTGAGATATTTGCATTTCAAACATGCTGGTATGGAATTATCGTTTTTCTAAAACAATTGCTGGTGATGTGATGTGGAGTATGTGGTTTTGTGGCTGTATATTTCATTCTTTTGATGGATATTACATACCTTATGGCCTTTATTTGTTGAGTGGACTATTTTTCCTTCCTTTTTCAGACTTTGTTGGCATGCTTACTTCTTTTTCATGTTGAGATGAAAGATAACATTCAAAATTTTGTTTTGCATTTTTTTTTTTTACTTCAAATTACAAAAAAAAAAAAAAATTGTTCTTGACAAATCATTACACATAGAATATAATATTACAAAAGTACAGTGTTTCCCCTCCACTTAAAAAAAAAACAGAATGTAAATCCATCAATTAGTGCCTGAGATATCTGAGTTTCAAACATGCTGGTATGAAATTATACTTCTCTCAAAAACTGGCTGGTGATGGGGATTCATGCAAAAAAGAACGTCTGGCGGTGAAAGGGTTCAGTTGGAGTAGATCTGGACTCCAAAGTCAGGATTCTAGTCTACTTGTCTTCTTGTAGAAATGGGTAGACTGGTTTGTGGCGGAGCGAACACAGCACTTTTTCACATTAAAAAGCACATTACCCGGTGGGTTGCCCACTTCTCAAAGTTCTTGACCTGCAGATATGCAATAACTGCCCGCCCAAACTCCCTGCGGACATCAATTCCCCACAAGTATTCCTGCAAGCAAAAAATCCTCCCAAGGTAAAAGGTTTTGACAATAGCCAGTTCACTGCCTTCTGCAACCGCAACATTGTACTGTATAGGCAGATGGCAGTTGCTGTACTGTTGAAGCAAAGATTCACTCATGAATGGAGTGTAGTAATTTTGTGTTGTTTTTAGTACTTAGCAAGTCTGCCAAAACAAAGTTTACTAAATACATGTGAAAGGAAAAGCTTGATAGTATCATAGAGAGAGATAAGAGAGAGAAAGCAAGAGATAAATGAGAATCAGAATGATAAACATGAAAAAAATACTCACGTGTGCAGTTGTAGCCTGTTCCAGTGTAGCCGTAATTACACCGGCACTCAACTTTCTCTTCATCTCTGAAGCATGTGGCATGCTTGTCACATGAACCTGTAGATGTCACACTTATCTGCACACAATAGTCAATGAATTTCTCTAAAATAATCATCTATGACTTGCACATATACCCCTTCTCCCCTTCCTTTTTGGCAATTCTGTCTTCAAAGACCATGAAAGGAGACAAATTTAGTCATTTGTTCCAATTTCACCCTGCTAGTCATTTTAGTTAACGCTTAGTCATATCTCCTGGCCCTACTCTTGACAGTGAACATCTTTAAATGCATGTAATATACCATTCTTGACCACAGCCATGGAATGGCAAGGTCTCCAACTTGAATTTAAAGTTCATGTGCACACAGCAGGGTACCCTCTTCAGCATCATCTGTCATGATAGCCGTCTGCATGTAGCAGCTACCCTCTTCAGCATCACCTGTCATGATAGCTGTCTACTTAGGGTTGACCACTGACGTTCCTTTCTTACGGTATCTGACAGTGCCATCTAAATGGTCTTTCTGAGCTTTTCTTTTTGCCAGCTTATCTCCCCTCTTGATCCCTGGGTAGGGATCCACTAAAACATAACACCATGGTTCTTGTTTCTAGCTGCACAGGCTCAGAAAGCTAAAAGTATTGGTCATTCTCTTGAGTTTATAAGTATAATGCACTGCCATTTTTATACCAGTTATGATCTTTGTTGTACACGTGTGGTGCTTTTATGTATGATTAATATCTAACCAAAGAACTGTACAAAATTATCATTGTTTCATAGTTCACTGCATTCTCATTGTATTGAAGTGCTACATCTGGAGGTCTTGACATATGACCTTTATGCAAATTATGAAAGCAAGTTCCTTACTTTATACAATCACCATCCTGTATAAATGTATTTTCACCTGCCTCATCATCTGTGTGCTCTTAACTGTAATTAAAGTAATTAACCTCACACTATCCTTCCTGACTCATCCACATGTAGACACACGTGGACTCTCATCTCATCACAATCGCAGCTTCTCCAGTCAATGGGCACTATCAATGTTAAGCTGGCATAAAGTTACCCACCAGAGCAAACACAACACTGTACATTCAGTCTGGTGCTCAGTTATGTTTGTTTGTACCTACTACACACTGGGAAACATTGACAAGTTCACTTCTGACAAGAATAACAAATTTTGAAAAAGCATCATCACTGAATGAGATGGAGCACACAGTTACCATTTGTGAATCAACTACTGTGCCAACCTCACTGGTAAAAACATCAGAGGAGCTACCACTGGTGTTCACCAGTGCAATGATCTGACAAGATTTGGGTTGTACTCCTCCAGGAGGATAGTTGTTATTGTTAGACTGATATGTCCAAACCATTATTGGTTTGAATGATCTATGGTCTCAAAATCTGTGTAACATACAACCTAGTATCCTTCACTTTCGAAAATGCTTGTTGAGAGTTTTGCTTAAATTTCACACTCAATGTTAGTCTGTCCTCTCAAACCATGATGACAATGTATATGCACACACAAAACTTTTTCTTTCTTGTGATCTTACTGTCTCATCCTCCACACTATCTAAATGGCATTACCCCACATTTGTCCACCCATCAGTGGAGACATGACACTTTTGCTAAGTCGCTTCAGAGGTGTTCAAAGGCAACTTGCACAGATGAAACATCCTTTCTTCTGGTGACAATTACTGCCTTCAGTCATGAAGCCAACATGAACAAGTGTCAATCCAAAAACAGTTTCCCTGAATCTACAGTGAAAACTTTGATACAAACTCATCATGTCCATCCACAGACAGCTGCCCCGACCCTACAAACAGGAAAGACTTTGATACAAACCAACCATGTCCATCAAAAGACAGTGCCTTTGATACAAACCCACCCTGCCCATTCAAAAAACAGTACCTTTAAACCATGTCCACCCAAACAGTTTCCCTGAACCTACAGTGAAGATCTCCTTCGTGTTCACCCAAAGACAGAACCTCTGAACCTACAAACAGTTAAGACTTTAATACAGACATTCCATTTCCATCCAAAGACTGTTCCCCTGAACCCTCAGACAGTGACAACTTTGATACAAGCTCATTCCCATCCATAGAAAGTTCCACTGAAGCTACAGACAAGGAAGACTTTGATACACACTCAACATGCCCATCCAAAGACTGGTACAAACCTGCCATATGTACGTAAACACAGGGAAAATCAAAACAGAAGTCACTGTGACAGCTCACCATTAATGGCCACAGAATTTCAGATGCTATTTTTAAAATATGGTGATGATAGCAAAACTATGAAATTCCATTTTCATCTAAGACAAAGTATTAAGAACTTCATTTCATAATGATAATAAAAAAAAAAGTTTCAAAAGATACACAGGTGCACAGCTTTGATCAGGCAATTTAAGCTACTACTAGAGACACATTCAAACAGTAGAAAATCCACTGTGCAGATCTAATCTTCCCATGTACAGCTGAACATCACCTACATGACCTGTCAACAAGGTAGATCTTGAAAAACATTGTGGTGAGCCCACACCAATTCCTTGCTGTCTGACTAAGCTAAAAATTGTTGCACATAGAAAAATGCCATGGACAATATCTGGGGCAATGTACTCTTTCATGGGCCATGAAAGATGGTGCAAAAAAAATAATTTTCATCCTTTATGATTTACAACAACAGATCTTGACATTGATCTCATCCCTTCCTCCAGACAGGGAGAATTAACAATGAAAATAAACATGCAGGATGTCCAACCTACATATACAATATTACAATATTGCCCCAGAACTCACGCGCCTCCTCCACACACACACACACACACACTTTGTTCCAGTTACATCAACTGAATTGTACTTATACACAGACACATACCATATTACATACTTATCAAGCAGGTATCACAGTTCAAGACGATCCTCAAAGAATACAAACCTAGACATTCCGAGAGAGAGGTGGCACCTTCGTTCTCTGTTTCAAAGCCAACAGGGCATGGCTTACACTGTAGTTTTCCAGGCTCGTTTTGGTACTTATGTTTCTCACAACGCACACAACTCCTCTTCAGGCTGTTGAAGTACTGGCCGATGGTACACGTGGCTAGAGACACAATTTTTACTTCCTTTGAAGGAAATGGAAAGTGAGGTAAAGGGGGTGTTATACGTCTCAAAAAAGCATATGTAAATGGATGGTGAGTGTTGGAAGAGATGGCTCAAGGTTATTTGTATGCATGAACGAATTTTCATGCCCTGCTGCTTGCTTGCGTTAACCAACACTCATGTACACCCACACCACACTTGCTCCTGCCTGCATGCTCGCAGACCTGAATCAAATGAGTACACACAAGCACACAGAGAGAGAGAGAGAAACTTTACTCTGAATCACTATCTCTGTTTGTTTTTTTTGTTCCTTTCGATGCATGCTTGTGTTACAGTTGCATCCTGTAACAAGTTTAATGTGTTCTTGTGTTACATTAGTATAGTATAACAAGTTTAAAAACACTGAAAAAACCAAGAGCAAGACCAACATCAGAAATGTAATACTTACGTTCAGAACACTCATGTTCAGAAACAGCACCTGCACCCGCTGTAGTCAGATCTTTGGGGCACTGCTGACAAAACCAGCTCTCTGACTTGTTTCTGTAGTATCCCACTTCACAGTCCTCACAGGACCCATTCACCAAATGTCTGCCACTGATGCAATCCACTGAAAGATACAAAATTTTAAAAGCGTGTGAATTTGCATTATAAATGGATATTTCTTTACTATCTGTAATGTTTCTGAAATTAAAAAAAAAAATCCAGCAGAAACAGAAGATAAAAAAATGAAATGAACTTCGTTTCTTTTTTTATGAGGTCACTTTCACATAGATTAAGTATTGTAATAGTGATGAACTGCAGGCCTTAAGCTCTCTGAAGCAACTGGCACCTTCACAACTCATAAATCAAGAATCACATCATATGAACAGGAGTTTTACAACTACTACTATACTTACTGTCCAACTCTCGCTTGGTATGGAACATTGCAGTACTATCACGATTTACAAAAAAAAAAAAAAAGAAAAAAAAACTTTGGACAGCATGATGCTAACTTCAACTCAATCCCTAGATTTGCCAGCAAGAGAGTGTCCTAGTGAGTTCACAACATTGTGCCATAACTGAACTAATTCAGTTTTTGCGCACTTTCCTGACTAAGCGGGGAAGTGGGAGGGCATTCCAGTGTTTGAACAGGTAAGTATATTGTAAAACTACTTTATGTAGTAAAAGCTCGTTATAACACTCATCTGTCCAAACAGATGCTTGAATATCAAAAAGGATGGTGGGAGCATGCTTGCCTGAGATGAGAAACATTGATCCACATGAGAACATCTGTGTACAATTCCCCAGCCAAGAACTCGGTGCCAGAGGCTCGAAAGGCCCTATCTGGAGGAGAAATGCTTCATCCTTGCTTTCCCCCCAAGGCTCAAATTGACAAAAAGTAAGCAATAACCGAAAAAAGAAAACCACAAGCAGAATCAGGAAAGGGAAAATACCCATATAAAGTGAGTACTGATGGTGCCATCCAAAGCTAGGATGAATAAAAAGTATGTCTTCTGTGTGAGATTCCCGACAGAGCATTTGTGAGAGACTTGAAGGCACTGGAGGCCAGATATTGTAGTAGTAGAGGCAGATTCTATTTAGGGTAGTGACTTTGTCAAGAAGACCCTAAGAAGCAGTGAGCAGCCTGCTCCATATGGAAAAGGTCATAGATGATATCAATGCCTATCCCCATCTGGAAAAGACCTTGCACTGGTAATAAACCTTCAAGGTAGACTGCCTATCCCCATCTGGAGAAGACCTTGCACTGGTAATAAACCTTCAAGGTAGACTGCCTATCCCCATCTGGAGAAGACCTTGCACTGGTAATAAACCTTCAAGGTAGACTGCCTATCCCCATCTGGAAAAGACCTTGCACTGGTATAAACCTTCAAGGTAGACTGCCTTTATCTGGCCATGATCTTTTCCACACATAAAAGTGGAAACAGTTCTCAACAGAGCGCTACTGCCTGATATGAGACTGGCTGGAAGGGGGGGGGGGGGGGGGGGGGGGGGGGTGTGTTTGGGGTGGGGTTGGGGGGGGGGGGGATATGCCATTTTGATCCGAGCTGAATCAACAGGTCTGGTCTTGCTGGTGAAGGCACAGGGACTCTCATAAGTAGAGGGATTAAGAAATCGATGCAGCTCTTCATTCACTTCAGATGGCATATTAGGACTACCTGCCACTTTTCTCCCGTCACCCTCGGAAAGGCCAGAATAAGGGGAGAGAGTGGAAACATACAGGCATACATCCCTTCCCATGACACCGACAAGGCATCCACTGAAAAGGCTGTTGGGTCCAGAACAGGGGACATGAAGACTGGAAGCAGTTTGTTCAATCTCGTGGCAAACAGGTCAATGTGTCGGGTACCATATACCTGGCAAATGCCTCTGAAGACCGATTTGTTAACCATCCACTCTGGTGGTGATACCTGACCCTTCCTTGAGACAAGAGTCTGCAAGTACATTTAACTTGCCTGGAATTTGTCTTAAAGCAGATTTATCCTCTTGGATTGACAAAAACAGGAGGGGAGAAACTGCTAGGTTGTTCAATGGCCTGGAGTTAATACCCCCTTGATTCTTCTGATACATCACTTCTGTGAAGTTGTCAGTGCAAATTGTCAAAGACTGTCCTTCAGGTTAACAGACCAATGTTGAAGAGCAAGAAATACCGCTCTGATCTCTAGGACATGATATGGTCAGTTGTTTCCTGACAATTTCAACTTCTGCTGGTCTCCAGAAAATAAGGGTAGAGATAAGCACCCCAACTTGACTCTCGCAAATTTACACAAATTGTGTACAACGACGAATGGATAAGCACTAGAGGACCCCCCTGGCCTTAGCAATTAAATGTCCAGTCAAGGCTGAAGGGAGGATACTAACGACTGGGACATGTGAAGCTGAATATTCCAATTTGCTGCCGTCTATGTCCAAGCATCACTCAGCATCCACTGTAGAAGGCAGAGATGGAGTTGACCCAGAGGAATGATCTCCGCAGCTGAGGTTGTTAGGCTTATCATGGTTTGAAAACTGAGAGGAAAAGCTGTAGGGGCCTGAAGCAGGGATGTGGCGTAAGAGCAGATTTTGTCAGCCCTTGTGATTGGGAGGTGAATCAGGTTTAAATCTGTTCAAAAGTGCATGCCCCAGTGAACAAAATCCTAAGATGAAATTCTGTGCGACTTCTCTAGGTTCACCAGTAACCCCAGGGAAGAGAGAATCTGTTTGAGGGTGGAATGGTCCTTGACAAAGAGATATGGAACCTGGCAAATTTGAGAAGCTATATCAGACAATGATTTAGAACATGCTTGGGAGAAGCCATGGTGTACAACAGAGGAGATGAAAGTTACAGAGAAGCAACCAAGTGCAATTTGGGAAATTCTCAGCCTTTGCCTGGCAATATAAAAATAGAATCTTCCCTGTCCAAGGGAAAGGGGAGTTTGAATTGTCACTTGCAGGAATCTATCGCCAAATGAAAAAGCACAGTCACAAGAAGGTGTGTTTCTCCACGGAGGAAAAGGAGAAACCTTGTTCAACAAGGGCTGAATGTTGTTAACTCAACAGGGGATATCACTTTGGTGTCTATTTGTAACCAAGGCAAATCACTTCCTCACTCTCCCAATTTCAGTTTTGGAGAATCCTGATATTTGGCAATAATTTATGCTGAGTAAGGATAAGGCATTTGTTTGAGTAAGTGGTATGTGGAAAAAAAAACACTTTTGCATACTAAACATAATCATTCAATTATCAAAGGCAACTTGAAAAAAGGTGCAAAACAAAAGGTAAAATGGAAAACATTGACAGAGTAAGCAGATGGATCAGTGACCAAAATCAGCGTGGATATGTTACTGCTTGGGCAACAGCTATTCCACCTTGGCATAGGTAAAATTTGCCAGAAGTTGTTTATGACCTCCAGCCTGCTGCCTGACAAATGACAGGATTTTGCCAGAGGGCATAACTGGCAGAAAGCGCCCAAACTTCATGCACCCTATATCCACTCTTGGGAGAAATAGTTTTCTGGTCTTAGACATTGGCCTGGCAAATAACCTGCAAGGAGCTTATTGTCTGGGGTCTGACAGCTGCACTCATCTGGTTACGCCAAAACAGGAAGCTCGAGATGTCTGACTCTTTCCTCTGACTGGATAGTTAACCTGCTTCACCTTCAATCTTCTGAGTCTCTGGGACTGTACGACAATTGAGCTAGCAGAAGCAAGTTTACAGTCAGGGACCACTCTTTGGGCTTCATGGTCTTGGCTAAGAATGAAGGGCACATTAAAAGTATAACCAAGCCATCATCCTGCCACTTCAGGGACCACAGTTTCCTGGAGAAGGCATGAACCTCACTCAATATACATGCAGAAGCCGAAGTGATTAAAAGAACAGGGAATCACTGGACCATGAAAGCCCTCCAAACATGGCAAGTTTGCAACCCCTGGAAGGCATCGCTGCTAACAATGAATCAGAAGTAAAAGACCTGTTGAACAGCTCCAAGCTTCTGTTAATGGAGTTACATCAAGGGGATGGTGTTGTTTGAATGACCATTCACCTGGGTCTTTTCACTGTTGATTTCCATACATCCATATTTCAAACAATACTTCTAATTAAAGATTCAAGAATGGGGTGGTGGCTAATGATTAAATCCCTGGCTGGTAAAATAATGATGGGCTTAGTTTGATGCACTGATCAGGCAGAAGATTTTCTCTTCATGGCTTATCTAACCAGATTTTCATTTCATTTCATCCCTTAACGCAGTTGATCACAGAAATATGAACTGAAATACATGTACCAACTTACATTTGCAGTCTGATTTGTCTTGAGAACCCATGTGTCTGGTTGTCAATCCTGTTTCACACTGGATGCAGTTTGTCTTCCACTTCTGATTCTGCCATTCACCAATGGGACAGTCCTTACATGAACCATCCTCTGTGTCACGATACTGACCTGGCTTGGTGCAGTTACCTTCAGGACATTCATTCAATCATTCTGAATCAATTTTCTTTCAATCCTATCTTTCAATCTCAGTACACATAATCATGTATAAAAACACACATGCAAATGAACACAAACATGTGCGCACATAAACACCCCTGTATACAATTATTTCAAATTAGTAAAACAGAACTCCATTCCATACAATCACAAACAAAACCTAATTCCAGTCTTTAATCGAATAAAACAATATCGGTTTTCAATAACAGCATGCTGTTCATAGTTAAGAGCAAAGCACTGCTGTCACCTTTTGAACAGGGTAATACCCTGCTAGATAAATTTATTTGATTTTGTTTTGATTCTTTGTGTGGAACTTGCAAAATGGTCTTTGCAGTCACCCTTGCTGTCTGTTTCCTTAAAGAACTTTCCTCACGTTTTTTTTTTTTTTTTTTTTAATAAAGACCAAAAAACCCTTCATTGCTATGTTAATACTAAATTAGGGAAAAAATGCGTAACAAGCCTAAAACCAGAAAGAGGTACAACAAACTCTACATCTTAAATGTTAATAATCCATGTCAAAACTGCCGGAAACACATGCATACTCATTTCAACAGCAAAACCATTGAAAACACCAAAATCACAAAATTTAAGTCCACAGCTAAAATTTTTTTTTTAAGTGATTAGTTCTACACATATCTGTTTAAAAAAAAAAAAAAAAAACTTACGGATTGTGCAGTCACTCTCAGAGGTAGCACCTGTACTAACTGTGATGTAATCTACAGGACACAGAATACAGGTGAAGACTCTGGACTGATCATTGTAGTAGCCTACTGGGCAAGGCACGCAGGACATGCTGGCGTTGGAGAACACTTTCCCTGCCCCACATGTGTCTGCAGAGCACATGAAAAATGCCTCAGTGAAGGAGAAAAACTGAAATTCTAAGTAATGTAACCATGACAACCATGCACAGTCATGATGACACAATAATCACAGAGCACTCTCATCTTGATAATAATTGATTTACAACTTATAACTTTACCATCTGGACAAAAAATCACTAAGCAAAGATTTAAAAGGGGGGAAAATGGTAAACTGAAAACATCATCTCCTTGTCTGCTAGCAGATGATTTACAATGAATTCTCTTTTGCTGAAAAAAAAAATCTTTGGGGGTGTTAGGCTTGAGTAGACTTTTCCCAAGCAAACACCAACTGTCTGGCAACGGCAAGAGTAAATTTAGTTTGCTGCATTCAGGTTTAATGTTTATATTCACCAAAGGCAATATGGTAGATGGTGATAACCATCTTAAGTGGTGTTGGAAGCCTAATGCTACACTGATACCACCAGAGTGCAACATGTTAAAACCACAGCATGAATGCCAATTGTTACATTTGTCTTCAGCAGGATTTGATTTTGCAATGTCTGAATGGCAACATTTCCAGCCATGGTATCTGAGACCTATCACTTGTGTGTATTCTCATCACAAGGAGAAAATACAAATTCTTTGGCTTCCCAAAGTTGCCTGAGAACAGTTAAGGAAATCGGGAAGAAACTACAATAAAGAATATACTGTGAAATAATCGTACGAGTAAGCCTTCTGCGCATGAATCAACAAACATCAATAGCAAGAATGATCAGCTTCAGTGTGTGTGTGTGTGTGTGTGTGTGTACTGTCTATCAGGGTTTCTAATGATGCTCACTAAGACACCGAAAAAAGTGAAAAGCCAGACACAACAGCTGACCTTTACTGGACCCATACTGTGACCAGGAAGGTCAGCATATGATGGATTTTATCTTGTGTTTAAGTAGTATAGGTTTCTTAGCCTGACCATTTGAAATAATTGTTTGGTTTTTTAAAGTGGAAGTTTGCTATTTCTCTTGTGGAATGTAACAGAACTCTGGAAGATAGTGTCGAGTTGGGCTGGCTGTATGTTCAATTTGTATTGAAATGCACCAGACATCTGTGAGAGAAAAGTATCCATGACTGTGGCTGCACCATAAGTCTGCAAGAGGGTTATGTACATGACTGTGTCTGTCGGTGTGATTTTTCTCTGTTGGAATGCACCAGAAGTCTGCAACAGAGTGGCCGACTCTGCCTTTCTTCTCAATTGCAATGTATCAGAAATCTGCAAGAGAAGGCTGTTTATGATTGTCTGTCTGCATGCTCTTTCTCCTTTGGACTGCTCCAGAAATCTGCAAGAGAGAAGGCTGTTTTATGACAGTCCTCTGTATGCTGTTTCTCCTTTGGACTGCTCCAGAAATCTGCAAGGTGTATACACAGGGTCGAGACAGGTGAGCTTACTCACCTAAACAGAGGTCCACACTTTCTGCTCCATACTGGTAGGTAGTAAGTTCTGATTCACATGGCAAGCACTCTTCTTGCCACTTGTCTGGCTGGTACTGCCCAAGACCACAAAGTCTGCACTCTCCACCACGACTGCTGTCTGCATAGCTGCCAGGTTTGCATGCTCCTAATGTGGTAACAATGATACTGTCAGGCACATCACAGTTTTCAAGCATTAGAGAAGGAAAATATTCACATGATTAAGTTCAAATGGAGAAGACAAAAAACATGATCTCTGCGAGTGGCTCTGTCCAAACAAATAAGTTATTCCCACATTGTGTGGAACAATGCCATATTATCAGGATCCCTCTGAAAAACAAAACTGGGAGAGCAGAGAGCTAATTTTGCCTCAATCCCCAGGTAGGCCAGCATGAGTGATTGCCCTTTATGAGTTCACAACACTGCACCACAAAAGACGAGCTCAGTATTCTCCTTCCCAGTGGTGGAAGAACATGCCTCTCTCAGCTCTATGATTTGTCAGACTGTTCCTCAAGTCAAGTCAAGTCAAGTCAAGTCAAGTAAACTTTATTATCTCAATTTGAGAAATTAATTTGGTCACACACATTCACAGCTAATAAACAATAATTTAGCCACATTACCCATTTTCTCACATGATATATATGACATACATTCATATAGAGGAATTTGGATTTCAATTAAACATCTCGGCGGCTCATGAAATCAATGGACAGGGGAATAAAACTTTGTTTAAATCTGACACTTCTACATTTAACCGATCGATATCTTCGTCCTGACTGAAGAAGGTCATACTGATTTGCAAGAACGTTATGGATTTCCATTTATGTCTGTTCAAGTTAGCTTTCACCTCTGAGAGAGAAGCTTCTCTTTTTTTTAGCCCTCTCAGGAGGAATTTTGGCTGAAAACTCTTGAAAATCATGGTCTATTGTTGCTTTGTTGCAATGGTTGTCCACTTCATCATCTGCCTTGGCTTCTTCCAAATCGTCTCCAAAACCTGCTACTCTGACGTCTTCTTGTGTCTGATGATTTGCTCAAGACCTGTGTCACTTGTACTGAATGTTCTCCATTCTTGCTTTGCAACTCATGTGAGGATCAGCTGGATGAAACATGGCATTCAGTTTGCAAGTTTGATACTTCTGTTGATTTTATCAATGGTCTACCAGTTCTGGCTAGAAAGTCAACCACCTCTCCTGGCCAAGACCAATGGAGACAAGCAAGCCAGTATCTCCCCTCCTTTTCCCTAAACCCACTCTCCTGCAACATAAGGGGTTCATGTGAAGTTTTTTTTTTTTTTTTTTCAAGGTCTCCTTTTCTGATGAAATTATTCATGTTCCTCTGTCATCTAAAAGTGCCACCATTTTGGGAGGTATTTAACCTTTCATGGGTTGACTCGCAGCAGGCCTTTTATCTCAACACAACTCCACTTTACCAGTTGTGCGGTGGCATGCCTTTATCTTAAACCATTCCTCTACATTGTTTGACTCATGGTATGCCCTTTATTCCAAACAACTCCCCGTCATTGAACTTATGTACTTGGCAGTACTCGTCATGTGCATTAATCTGGTCCTGTAACATTTGACCTTTTTGACTAAGCCCACATTCATCAGTGATGAAATTACTCACTTTTTCCTATCTTCTATAAGAAGCACCTGGGTGACCTCCAAAAGAACCCAGAATTTAATCATTCTTGCCAATGATCTTGCGACACTCCTGTAGACCCTCTCCTCTCTGGACTTTGAGAAGATTGACAGGGTTCCCTCTCAGGATTTGCACATCCAGGCATGCAACTGTTAACAGATTAAAATCTGGCTTGCTTTCCAGATGCTTTGTTCCTTCTTGTCTCAGTCTGCCTCTCCTCGCAATCTTACAACAATGATCCGACTCACCTCCACAGCTATGAAACGTGCCCCTCTGGGTTGTCTCCATCTCCATCCCCTTTAATGGCTATAAGTGGTGCCTGGAATCATTTGTTGAATATTTAGGCTCTCTCTTCAAATGACCTAGACTTTTGTGTCTGCCCTTCAACCTTGGCTACACCAAGCTTGGTTGAAGTCCATGGTTCACTGCTTCTCTCCCATCACCACACTCCATCTGTGCCTACGCAAGCCAATCAGGCTGTGGTGGACATCTTTTTCCCCTCTCCCTGGAGACCAGCGGTACTTGGTCAAGCAAGTGACAACTAACCATGTAAATGTCATCAAGTTGAGAGCCGTCTTCTTTTCCCTGAGCAACTGATCTCAGATTCTGGAAGGCAAGACATGGTATGCAGAAACTCCACTGTGGTGGATGTTTGAATAACAAAGGCGGGACTTGGTCCAGGACTTTGACCGACTTGGCAATCTCTCTCTCTCTCATCTCTTCGGTCAGTCTGTGAAGATCAGTGCTTTAAGAGATATCCCTGGCAAACTGAACATCTTTACACATTCTTTTTCCAAGAAGGCCCAGGCTATCCCCTATGAATGGATGCTGAAAAAATACCATTTTCAGTTTCAGAGAAACCTTCACACTGACCTGCTTGCCACCAGGTGGAACAATCAACTTCCTCTCTGTCCCTCCTGTTCCAGACTTCTCAGCTTTCACTGTGGATGCACTTATTATCTCTTGGGAAGAATTTTTTATCTATGCATTTCCACCCTCTCCCCTCATACAAGCAGTTGTTAAACACAAAGTATCCAGAAAGAAATGACATGTATTCCACAACTGCTGACTAAAATGAACAAAGAGCTGGATCAACTCTCATGATCAGAATGCTAGTAAAAATTTTCCATTCTCTCCCCTGCAAGACTGGACCTGCTGTCTCAGCCCAGGTCAAGGAAGTGGCACTTAGACCCTGTATCACTCACTCTCCACACCAGAAACACATCACGCAATGTCTCTCTACAGAAAGATGTTTCCCCCCTTCATGCATGGAAAAATTATTACTGGTCCAGTCCATAGTCCACTTTGAAAATGTATGACAATAAATGGAAGGTTTTAGCCAAATGGTATAGTCAGACTGATATTTCTCTAGCAGCCACTGGAACTGAGGATGTGGTCCACTTCTGGAGGACCTTTATAAGAAGGGAAGGAAGGTAACTATGATTAGCAGGTTCAAGTCAGACTGATGGGGAAAGACCTTAACATCAGCCATGACCTGTTCTTTTCAGCTAGTTGTGCAGTGCTCATTAGGAACAGTTGGAAGCATAGGTGTCTCAAGTGGAGTCTACCACTTGTCCGGGAGTATCTGGCCTCTAGTGACTATGAGCCATTCGCCGAATGCTCTTTCGAGAACCTCTCTCAAAAAACATGTTTTTAGCTTACCTTGGCTTCCGCATGTAAAGCGAGTGAGGCTCATGCCTTCTCAATGGACCTGTGGTCCCTGAAATGGCATAGTGACAGCTCAGTCACCCTCTCTACATGCCAATCTTTCCTGACCCCAAACCCCAAAGAGCAGCCCTTGATGACCTTGGCTCCGCTGGCCCGTTCATCATCCATCCCACCCAGATGATCAAAAGTGAAGCAGGTGCCCCATCCCGTCAGACCACTGAAGATGTAACTTCAACTTCACGGACAGAGTCAGGGCCCCTAAACTCCCTTTTACAGCAATGCTGGGGAAATTCTATTACAAAACCCTAGACAATAAGCTCCTAGCTTTGGCAGGTAATTCCCCAGGCTTACAGAAACTGGAAGAAACCGATTTTCCCCTAGAACAGATATGGGCATGTGAAGTCGCAGTTCTCTCCACCACATACATCCTGAGGCAGAGCATTGCACTCACTGACATTGTGCATGCAGCCAGCTTTGGTAGGCTCTACCTCCATATCATGACTGAAGAAATGGAGGTATTTGACTGCCTTGGGGGCACAGTAGTTGCCTAAGCAGCCCACACCCTCCCACTGATTTCACAATAGCATTTCCTTTTTCGGTCACTTTGTTCACACAGATCTGTCACTACGTGCACTTTACACTTTGTTCAACGTACCTTTCTATTCATGTAATACGAGTCTTTGGAGCTGTTGTACTCACTTTCCCGGTAAATCTGGGAGGAGGTCTTCCCCTCTTTTCTGAGGTTTGCCTTGAGAAACTCTTTACTACTTAAAACATTCTTGCTGCTAATCATGCCCTTTTCTCTAGGGAGAGTGGTGACTGATCCTTCTTTTCGAGATTAAGCATGGGAGACTATCAGTTTGGACCCTTAATGTCCTCTGGTGCTGAATTATAGGCAATGTATTCCTCTTTAGATAAGCGTGCTTGCCAATATTCTTATCAATATTTTGACATTTGTTTGAACAGACAAATGTGAGAAAAAGGTATTTTATTACTAAAAGTAGTTTCATGATATTCATACCTGCCCAAAACACTAGGATGCCATCCCACCTCCAGCATGGCATGAAAAGGTGCATGCAAAATCTTCGCTAATTTTGAATGGTGCAATTAAGTGAACTTACAAAGGGCACTAACTTTTACTGTCTAACTGCACACAGACGAGGTTAGCCTCCTACTCTCTGAATTATGTTATTTTTGGAAACCTGATAATATGGCAATGTTCCACTGCCAGATTGAGACAAGACATTTGCTTGGATGGGTAAGTATATTTTTAAACTTTTTTTTTTTTTTTTTTTTTTTTTGCAATAATCTTTTCTTTTTTTACATCTTAGAACTCTGACATCTGAAACAGTTTGGGCCTCCTGCTTTTCATTTTTAGAATTTCAAAAAGATCCAGTCAACTGCCATTATCACGGAATGCTCTGTACTCTCCAATCGTCCACCAAAACCATCATAGATGTTAACCGTTTCTCACATGAACACACAACTTGGAGCTCTTAAACACACTTTGTTTTAATATGTGAATGAACAAAATGATGAAATGTAAGACAAGTCAAATGCTTTGATGTTGCAAGCAAAGCCAATGATTCAAATTACTCACGAAGATTGCAGTCCGACAAACTGGTAGATCCATTGCTGCGAGTAGTATTGCCAGTAGGGCATGGAGCACATTCTTCTAGTCCTTCATGGTCCTTGTAAGAGCCTTGAGGGCAGGGTTCACAATCATCAGTGCCTGATGGGTTCTGTTTTCCCACTGGACAGCTCACTGCATGTGGAGATATGGCACAACGTGTCATCATTAAATTGCACCCTTTCTTTGTTGCTTTCCGTTTTCACATTTTGAGATTTTGTATCCTTTCTTTCCAGCCCCATTTCCAATCCCCTATTCTTTACAATCCCACTGGCCCTCCTCCTCACCCCCACGGCCCTCCTCTCCTTTTATCAAGCATACACACACACACACCCACACACCCATCCCCTGCTCTCTTCCATCCTTCCTCCCCTCATTACGTGTTCCAGTACAGGCTGGTATTTATGTTTACATAATCCACTGAAAAACAAATATGCAGAAGTCCTACTTGGAAGATGACTGCTCTGATTAAAATTTTTCTTTAAAAATGATGCATGTCCACATTTCACACTATGTTAAACAATCACTTTTTCCAAGTGCTTGACTTACAGTAGCATTCTGATGCGCTGACAGCAGCCATTCTTGTTGTGTTTTTAGCCCCTTCACATGGATACAAAAAATGTTTGATACGAGAGATTCTGGTACTGGCCATAGTCGCATGGTTGGCAGTTGTCAAGCTGAATGAAGTAGCCTGCCGTACAGTTCCCTACAACACATCCAAACATCATATATTTAAAAAAAAAAGCAAAACAAACTGATAAAAGCATATCAAGTAAATTTCATTTTGCGATTCTAGAATCGACGATCTGAGAAGATCTTCATTCCAAAAGATCTCTTCTTTTCCTTTTAATTTACATTTAAAGTGCATATGTATACTGTGACTGATTACAGTACAGGATCACGTAGGTTCCTCTGTATTTTTCAAAATGTCAATGCGCTCACATTGGCATACTGAAGCACAGAACGTACAGCGAAGTACTTCCTGAAGGACCCACCTTGGCCCCTTTTTGCTGCCTTCTCTGCAGCTATAAAATGGCAGCATGGACTAGCAAGATTAACATTCATTCACTTTAAGTGTGTTTATCAAGCATGATTTTATTCATACACTGTACACACACACACACACACACACACACACACACACATTCTAATTAAACACCAAGCTTGCCATCACGTTTGCAAAAACCTGGTATGCCCTGAATTTCTTGTTGTATTCAAAATAAAGTGTTTATAGGTGAATCTAAATGTCCACAAAAATAGAGGTATCAATGCAAAAAAAAAGTAGCTTCGCAAATCCATGATGACATCATCTTTAAATTTAGCACATACACTTTACAGACACACACTACACAGACACACACACATGCAGAGCCTGTGGAAGTTTTTCACAGGCAGGGATGCAGACCCTCAGCAAAATACCAAACTTTTTGTCTTTTTTTCAATTATATGCCCAGTGGCCCAGGTGTCCCAGTGGCTCAGTGGTTAGTGCGCGAGTCATTAAGTGGAAATGAGCATGTCCAGAGAGCGGCACGGGTTCGAATCCCAGCCGTGGCGCGTCCCAAGATGGGGAAAAAAAAGGGGCAGCAGAGGGACATCCGGAGTCATGAACCGGTGTGGCTCAACCCCCCTAGAGTGTCAGGAGATAAGGGCCGAAACACTTGCTTGAAGGGGGCTCTCTTCTGAGGACTCTCTGCTGCCACGCTCTCCACAAGTTTCTTTCTACTATGCCTGAAATATTGCCAACCTTTGGCTGAATTCTTCTTGACAGAACTGGTATGCTTTCACCTGATTCCTTGATTGAGTCCTAGATTTAAAGATGTGGTTGTCTACAGATGAAATCCACATACACATTTTTGTGCTCAATGTTTCTGATGTGACAAGCCCTTTACCATAAACCCCTGACAGACATTAAACAAATTGGAAGAATGTGTCAACTATGCCAACATTAGAAACCTATATATTGAATAAAATCACTACATACAACACAAACATTCAATGATTAAGGCCTTTTCACTCTAGATTCACTCCATCAACACAGATGAAAGCAGCAAACTGAAACACACCTGTCTCAAAAAAAAAAAAAAAAACAAACCTGCACATAAAATCCTAGACTAACCTAAATAAGCCAGAATCACAGGAAAGCAAAGTACTGAAAGGAGAGAAGAATACATATCCTCAACCTATCCCTTACATTCAAAGCCAATTCAACACTATTAAAATTATGAATTTGCCACTAATCTTGCAACATACTTGGAAGACAGTCAGTCTAACCCTAAGACAAAACAATTAACACAAAAATTCATTCATATTGGTTTTTTTTCCTCTTTGAAAAATCTATATAAAATGACACAAAATTTCATTGAGAAAAATCTGAATTTTATACTGTTTTTTTCATGTCAAAAGATGAACTACATTAAAATGTGTAAAAAAAAAAAAAAAGAAAAAAAAAGAAAAAAAAAAAGAAAGATAAAATTCATTTAACCATTTACTCCAAGAATATTGGGGGAAACTGTTTCTACTCAGGCAACTGTCCTGCAGTGCAAAGCCAATCAGTGGAAAGAAACGTCATACATACTGACAGTGCAGTTGCTGTTGCTGATAGAACCAGTGGTTGGAGTAACATATCCTGGACGGCAAATGGTGCAATCCATAAAGACATTGTCATCGTTGTTCTTGTAGTAACCAACAGGGCAGACATCACACTCTCCACTTTGCGCATTCTTCTCTGAGCCAGGGTCGCAGTAAGCTGCACAAGACAGAATACCAAAGATACTCAGCACCATCAACTGAATCTTCGCATCAGCAGTAGAACATGTTTATGTTAGGCCTGCTGCTAATTCACAAGCCTGTGGTGGGCTGCATCTTAATGACCTGAAATTTACTGTTTCTTTTTGACTGCTAGTACTGAGGCTGTGGTCAGAACAGACTTGCCTGTGGCTGGATATGAGACTGAAATTAATAATGGAGGTATAATGCCATGGTGTGGCAGGACAAGCTTGCCTGTGGCTGGATAGGACATTGAAATTAGTAGTGTGGGTATAATGTTAATGAAAGAACAAGAAACATGGGGGAAAAAACTAGAGGGGATACCATGGCACTCGCCACCACACACAAAAAAATTTCCTTACGAGACACTCCTCTTAACTGTGAATACAAAAAGCAGCTTAAAAAAAAATCACTTGTAACCCAGGTTCACAATTTTTACCCAAAGAAAACAAAATCCAAAAACCTTCTACTTGACCTTTATTGTTCATACAGCAAACTTTGGAATAAATTTTGTTTGTTAAATCAGATGCCACTAACCTCAACTCCAAACAATGTCAGAACAGTCGGTTAGAATATAATGATTTAGAGGATCAGGTACAAAAGAAAAACAACAGACGATAGAACAAGGCAGAAAAAGTGGCACTGAAACAGACGATAGAAAACAAGAATAAACATGTCATCAAACCAAAATATAAAGGAACAAAACCTAGAGCATAGCACAACAAATTCTTAATTATAATGACTTCTCAATTGGACATTGAAAAGGAAACGAGCAGGTGGACATACATTCAAATCAGATTCCCTGGCAGGATCATTATTTTATGACCAAAACAATATTCATCATAACAAAGTAGATGGTGTCAGTGCACTGTGATCAGACCCAATTGTCAAAATTGAATTCAGCGGACTACACACATCTTGGCCAAACTGAATGATTTTTGGCAAGCCCACAACTATACCCAAGTGTGGTTAGTTGGCAAACAATACTTCTGTGCTTGAAGGTTTGAAACCTTAAACACCGAAATACGTATACGCCCATCACATCTGCCATCTGACATCGGTCCAACATACCTTCAAGTTTTATCGCAAAAAACATCAATTATTGCCTTTGAGCTTACTGATATTATCTGCTTATAACACTGACTTTAAAAACGCTGAATTATTAACTACAACAGTTAATGAGAACAAAACGCAATAATTATAATTTTTCATATGCAAGGACTCTTGCGGATTCCTTACTAGACCAGCAGGAAAACATCCCCTCCCCACCTAACGAGTGGGTTCACGTTGCAGCTCCATCTGACTACTTAAGCAGCCACATCCTACCTTCATGCAAAAACTCAAATCAGAGGCAATTACATCAAGACTTATGAAAATAAAAATAAGCACACTATAGAAAGTAATAAACTGAACACATGAGCAACCATTACATAAAGCAGGCTGAGATTATACTAATTCCATGTCTCCACTTCAAGGACTTTGGAAACCAGGAACATGTGTAAGGGTTTCCAGAAGCATATATACCATCAATTTAATCACCAAGCTCATAGCCCATCAGACCTCCAATGGTCATATCAAGGCCATCACTGTTTAGTTCAGATGACAAATAAACTTCTCTGATATAAGGCTAAATTGTTTTAAAATGTGAAACAACTAATAATTTGCACTCAATGTACTCTACATAATAAATTCTACATAATTATGCTTATGCCAGTAGTAAATTTTAACTTAAAATTCACATACAATATATTCAAATTAATATTGTATTCCTAACCTGAAACTTGTATAAACCAATTTTAATTCAGCAATAGCAAAATATGGCTTCAGAAAAAGTACTGGTAATAATTAGGGGCAGACCCTGGAAATAAGAAGGCAGTTTTGACCATGTGGTTTTATCAATTATCAACCACTTAATCCAACTAAGAAAATTGTCAGAATAGTTCCCAACATATTTTTGTATCTGATCTATACCATGAATATGTTCACAAAAAATTTACTTCATCTCCAAAGCTAAACTTAGCTCACTAAACCTGAATTACCAGTTTTGACTCTAAAGTGTGTTTACCAACACATGTTGCCCATGCTTATGGAAAATAATACAAGCACAAACAGAATCCACTCAAATCTAAGTCATCATACCAAATGCAGTAAAATAAAATCATTAAATCAGAAAATAATACCACAAAGCATTATTCCCACACGTATATATCATCTAGTCATGTTAACTAACCTGATTTAGCACCAAGGTTCTTTCCTGCCAACAACTGACTTGCTGTCTCACTTACACATGAGAATGAAGTGAAAAGGTCTTGTTACCCAAATCTAACAGAAATAACAGTGAACAACGAAATAACACAGTGAAAAAATAACCATCAAAATATTCTAAAACTCCTAAATACCACATAAATAATAAATGACAGTAAATAGATTGTACCCTCCCAGAAGAAGATATCTGAAGGATAATCATACTGGACAAGAAATAAAAAGGTGCAGGCAAGCGTTTTGTGGTCCAGAGCTTTCCTTTACCCACCCTCCCTTTCTCGGTCATGCGTTAGCTTCACCACCAAGCCCACAGCACCACATCTCTCCTCCCTGCCTCTCATTCTGTCCATGCCCCCTTGCTTCCGTTCTAATCCCCATCCCCTCTCTCTCTCTCCTCTTTAGTAAACATTTACTTTGTTGTGGTATGTTTCACGTGTGTTAGGTGCATGCTCAACATAGCAGGATACAAGTGGCATGTGTGTGTGTGTGTGTGTGTGTGTGTGTGTGTGTATCACACTTAATGTTGACAGTTGCCTAGTGTTGAAATTATGCAAACTTTTGCCTGATGTTAATGTAGGCACTTGGCTTGTCTGATGTTGTCTGTTACACTGAAACTGTCAACATTAAGCAGAATTTTGCCAAATGATAGCATTAGATGAATGGCTTTTGACTTGAAGTGGAGCTCACGAGCTCTTTGAAAGTCCTTTGAATGAGACTAAAACCTGTGATTGGCATGCTAACAGCTACCGGGAGCCACAGGTGCAGAAAATGAATGCCAAGTGAGGACCAAAAAATGGATGTTGCGGTCCCAAGGACTTGGCAAACGCCCCCAACCAGAGATGCTACCTCTATCAGACACCCCATACAAACCTGTCGATTTGATAAAAACATCAATATAGCCCCAGCCTCAACACAACAAAAATGTTACAATTTTACATTATTGGTGTGCCTGAACCTCTCTCTTTCCTCCCCCTCTTCTCCCAATGATACATGAAAATTAAAAGGAATTGGTGTCTGTTTCATCAGGACGGTTGCTAACGCTGTTATATATCTGCAATGGAGATTGTGATTTATTACATTGTATACCAGATCACAGCCTTCCATAAGGGGCAGAAAGGAAGAAACACTTCTCCTTTGGTGTGGCTCGGTTGTTCTCTCTTTACTCGCTGAAGGGGGCTTTCACAACATGAAACATGAAACTGATGTTGACATGTTATGGAAGGGACAGTAGTACCTGGGTGAATATAGAATTTGTCACGGTCAGGCAACCTGCACTTGCTTGATGTGATAACTTGCCAAAGGTTAAAATTAAGCATGCAACCCAATCAATGTTAAACATGAGAAAAATGGAACGCCGAATACTGAGATTAGGCTGATTCTTTTTGCTTTAGTGGCAAAGTTTTTGCTTGTTAGGCAAGGGTTGTCAACATGAAGGTGTGACTACATACACATCTTCTATCCTATATGAGTGTGTGTGTGTGCTGTGTGTGTGTGTGTGTGTGTGTGTTGTGAATGTAAGTGTGAATGGTACTGAGAGAACAGGGAAAAAGAGACATGTCACATTTGGTCAATTGTTGGTCATCCTGTCGGTCCTTGTCTATGGCGATCACTTTGCTTGCCTGACGTGGGTCTAACTTGTCACCACCTATTGTTTCACTTGACTGCCTTCTCTTCCTCCCTTCCTCCCCTGTGGCAAATAGAAGATGCC
>JADBJO010023673.1:25000-26232 GCA_016801955.1 Conus betulinus | reverse complement strand
GAAAGTGACATACGAGTGCTCTCCCCTGTGGTGAGTGGTTTTGAGAAAAGGGAGGGAGGGAGAGAAGGGAGGTAGAGGTGGGCGGGTGGGGGGGGGGGGGGCATGATGGTTTGGAGGGAAAAGTGGAAAGGAGAACACACGTCGGAAACGCATCTTTTCTGTTCTTCAGTTTAAATCGTTGTCTTTTAAGTTGAGTTGTCGTCATCATCTCCCCCCCCCCCCCTCCCTCCCCCCCTCAACATCATCACTGTCGTTATCATCCAACAGCAGCATCGACATCAGCAGCGGCTGCAGCAGCAGCATCAGTAGCAGCAGCAACAGCAGCATCGTCATCAGAATTTTGGACCGAGTCATTATTATCATTGTTGTGATCATCGTCATCCTCATCCTTACAATCTATCTTCATTAGTATGTTTAACGTCATGTTTATTAATTACTATGTGACCACACATCATCATCTGTGGTGTCATCAATATCATCGCCCGTCGTTGTTGCCGTCGCCATCATCATTAGTAGGATCATTATGTTCAGCATCATTTTTTTGTATATCTGTATGTACGTATGTATGTATATGTGTATGTACGTATGCATGTATGTTATGTACGTACGTACGCACGTACGTATGTATATATGTATGTATGTATGTTTGTATGTATGAATGTATGTGTCGATGCAAGCATGTATGTAGGCATGCATCTGTATGTATATATGTTGTGTGTGAAAATAGATTGATAAATAGCTAGATGCATGTGTATGTATATATGTTGGTATGAAGATAGATAGATAGATAGATAGACACAGACAGACAGATAGATAGATAGATAGATAGACAGATAGAGAGACAGACAGACAGACAGATAGATAAATAGATAGACAGACAGACAGACAGATAAATGTCACGGTGCAGATGGAAAATCCAGGCGACCAACAATCGCCCCGATGTAAAACGGAAGTTGCGATTTGCACCGGGGTAAATAAGAACATGTCACTGCACCAGTGCACGTGACAATTGTGATTTGCATAGGGACGACTGCCAGTCGCCCCAAAGACCCTCAAGAGGAACAGTCCCAAATGGAGACAACCACACTTGCTGAAAACGACGCTCCTCAGCCTGCGCTCTGTCATTATCGTTTGTTATTGTTAATTTTGTCCTTGGTCAATATTCTGATCATTGTGATTAGTGCTGTTATTATTATCATTATCATTACTAGTATTAGTACTATTCCTTTTAT
>JADBJO010023673.1:7500-20000 GCA_016801955.1 Conus betulinus | reverse complement strand
ACACTGTACATGTTAATTACGTGCAGTGAAGCGAGTTGGTAGTGGACGTTCAGTGAAGCTATGGTATGTGTTGTTGACTCAGCTCACTGAAGCGTGAATGACAGCTGTGACAGTTCAGTGAAGCATATCCGACCGTGTTTCAGCACTGGCAGGTCGCAGCCACCAGTCACCCGTGTCGGGCCATCAAGATGTGGTTTGTCTTCCGTCTGTACGTGTGAGGGGGCTGCAGGACCACATCAGACATGTGCGTCATCACAAATGTTCAGTTCCTGAGAATGGGTTTTTGGGGTGGAGGGTGGGTGGGGGGCAAAGGCGTGAAAGGGGTTGTTTTGAAAGGCCAAGATTCACAGGTTGCTGGTCATTAGCTTTCGATCCCATCGCAGGATCTCCTCCAGATGGACTGATAATGGCGACTTACACCTAGAAAACTTGGACCTGTCTCTTAGGTCACGTCATTGGATACTGCTTGGTGTGCATTTGGCATTTAGTAGGCAATTCTCGGTTAAAAAGAAAGGATGGGACCTTTGGCATGGGACTTAAAGCCTGATTGGGTGTTGTTCTTCATAATGTTGGCCATCTGAAAATTAGGACTTTACTCATCTATATGTTTCTGTTGTGGTTTGGAAAGGAGGTGGAAGAAGAGGGAGAGACAGGGAATTGGGAGACAGAAACCCACATATTAACAAGGAAAAAGTCGAGAGTACCTGGTATAAGGCAGAGAGTTCAATCCTTTGGGTTCATCAAGAAGACATTGGCCATGAAATACCCTGCCCAACATACGCATTCTACCTACCCTTCTACAACAACATGGAGTGACGCCTATGCCAAAAAAATAATAAATAATAAAAATCTAGCAGGTCTGACGAGTTGAGAGGTTTTTTGCATTGCACCCCTGGTGGCCAGAGTTTGATTAGATGTGGCGAGCCTGTCTCTGGATCGACTTGCATTCTGGGAACGATGGTGAGGTAAGAGCCAGGACCACCCATATACATGAAAACTTATTACAGTCAGTGTGGCGTTCAGCAGCCCACTCACTGAAAACTACCCGTGGTGCCTGTGACCGAATGCTGTAAGCATGACTGTCTGTACAGCGTACTCTTACACCATGAAGGGTCATTGTGGAACAGCATCCCTGAAGTTTTTTTTTCCCCCATAAAAAAAGAACAAACGGAATTCATTTGGAAAATAAGAGAAAAGTGTCTGAAATTTTTCTAAATATGTAGATGTTAGTGTCTGCGAGAATTAATTGTTCAAATTAGTGGGGTAAGCTCAAACAAAGCCTTTAAAAACTGTCGGTTTGGGAAAAAGTGAGGGGTAGTGTAATTTTTCGGGAGTAGCTGAATAAACATGTTGGCCTAGACTTCATCACAACATATGAATATTCTCTACAGCTTTTGTAAAAAATCACACATCTACTGTGATGTTCAGACCATACGCTTTGAGTGCTAGTACGATAGTATTTATAGTGTGTTTATAGCAGCTTGGTAGATGATTTGGAAATTAAAGATTTAAGATAATCAATATGGACTCAATTTCGCATCGGGCATAAGACAATCAGTAAGGACTCAATTTCCCATTAATTCTAAGATAATCAAGAGGACTAAATTTCCCATTTCTAAGATAATAAATAAGGGCTTAAATTTCCCATTTCTAAGATAATAAGGACTCATTTTCTCATATCTGAGATAATCAATAAGGACTCAATTTCCCATTTCCATGGTTTTTCCCAGGATGTGAAGATGGCACACGAGTTTGAGGCTTTGGTGAGGAGTGACGAGAAGTTTGAGATCTCTGCTGAAGTCATCATGGGGCTTCGTCTGCTTCCGGTTGAAGGTTCGTGTACGTCTCATTTTCACATGGATCGTCATCGACATTTTCTTCATATAACTGCCTTAGGTCTGTCAAGATCAATCGTTAACAGCATTGTGCCTCTCTGTCATTGCCATTATATCATTATCATTATCGTCGTCATAGTTATCACCATCTTATTTTTATCCATCATCATCATCATGTATGTTCAATCATCATCATTGTTGAAATATTCTCCAAGAAAGTTTTGGATTTTGAGTCTCTAACTACTTTTCTAACGTCGAATCCAGAATCCAGAAACCTATATTTTTAATCATCATTGTTATCAATTTCACCATTAATACCATTAGTGGTAATCCTCATCGTCGTCATTTAAAACCATCATATGTCAGTGTAATCTTTGTATTAATATTAAGTCGTTGGATCTTGTGGTAAGTAAATATAGAGTTTTCACGACAATAGATATTAGCCCCCTTCACCCCCAATTTTCCTCTTTGATAACCCAAAAAAAAGAAGAAAAAAAATTGTCATTGGTAGCAAATAGCTGTCACAGGACAGAGAGAAAAGTCACTCTCTTGGCACATCATGGCAGAGACACTCAAAACAACTTGCTATACCGCAGTTTCAATACAACTTGGCAGTGTGCCTTACTGTCTAAGATCTCTCTTCCCACTCGTCGTTCTTTTGGAATAGAAGTTTCTTTTGGAATAGCATTTTCTTTTGGAATCGCAGTTCCTTTTGGAATAGCAGTTTATTGGAACAGCAGTTCCTTTTGGAATAGCAGTTTCTTTTGGAATAGCATTTTCTTTGGAAATAGCAGTTTATTGGAACAGCAGTTTCTTTTGGAATACAGTCTCTTTTTTGGAATAGCAGTTTCTTTGGGATAGCAGTTCTCTTGGAATAGCAGTTTCTTTTGGAATACAGTCTCTTTTGGAACAGCAGTCTTTCTTTGGGAATAGCCAGTTTTCTTTTGGAATACCAGTCTCTTTTGAATAGCAGTTTCTTTTGGAATACAGTTTCTTTTGAAATACAGTTTCTAGCAGTTGGAATAGCCAGTTTCTAATAGCAGTTTCTTTTGGAATAGCAGTTCCTTTTGGAATAGCAGTTTCTTTTTTGGAATAGCAGTTTCTTTTGGAATAGCAGTTTCTTTTGGAATAGCAGTTTCTAATAGCAGTTTCTTTTGGAATATGCAGTTTAATAGCAGTTTCTTTTGGAATAGCAGTTCCTTTTGGAATAGCAGTTCCTTTTGAATAGCAGTTTCTTTTGGAATAGGAGTTTCTTTTGGAATAGCAGTTTTCTTTTTGAAATAGGAGTTTCTTTTGGAATAGCAGTTTCTTTTGGAATACAGTCTCTTTTGGAACAGCAGTTTCTTTTGGAATAGCAGTTTCTTTTAGAATACAGTTTTTTGTTTGGAATAGCAGTTTTCTTTAAGGAAACAGACAAACGTTTTCCCGGAATCCTGAGCCCTGTGAGCTGAAACTGTTTGACGTGGTGGGTGGACTTTGAATATGTACAACGTTGTGAGAGAAATCCTCATCCGATAGTGTGCACCTATACGATTACCTTTACACACCCTGATCAAAAGGAGGAGATGAGATAACTACATGAGAATCCGAGAGGCCTTGTATTGAGCGTACGGCGTGCCATTCGCGTCACAGGTACACAATGAGTTCACAGCAAATAAAGGGAGAAATATCAAAGAAACAACAACAAAAAATTCGAAGTGGATTCTTGACACGGCGCAAAACGTGTCCAGGTGCAAAATGGTACATATTTAATAACGCCTGTATACAGCGGGCATGAAGCAACAAAAGTGGCCAGTTTCAGACCTTTGTTCAAGCTCTGGATACTGAAGGAGGGGTGGAGGTGAGGAGAAGGGAATGGGGAGCTGTTAGGCGCCCATTGCAAGTTACCAAAAATTCATATGAATTTGCATGGCTATCCAAAACCAAACCACGATCACATACGTATGGGGGAAACACAATGCACACGAAAATAATGAACACAAAATAGTGTCCAGTCCAACAGCAGTGGAAAATAATGAACAGAAAATAGTGTCAGTCCAATAGCAGTGGAAAATAATGAACGGAAAATAGTGTCAGTCCAACAGCAGTGGAAAATAATGAACAGAAATGGTGTCAGTCCAACAGCAGTGGAAAATAATGAACGGAAAATAGTGTCAGTCCGACAGCAGTGGAAAATAATGAACGGAAAATAGTGTCAGTCCAATAGCAGTGGAAAATAATGAACGGGAAAATAGTGTCAGTCCAACAGCAGTGGAAAATAATGAACAGAAAATAGTGTCAGTCCAATAGCAGTGGAAAAAATGAACAGAAAATAGTGTCAGTCCAATAGCAGTGGAAAATAATGAACAGAAAATAGTGTCAGTCCAACAGCAGTGGAAAATAATGAACGGAAAATAGTGTCAGTCCAACAGCAGTGGAAAATATATGAACAGAAAATAGTGTCAGTCCAATAGCGGTGGAAAATGTATTCATTGAAGAGAAGTAAGCCTTCATAAAGTAACAGAAAGGCAGGCATAACTAGAGAATGATGGGAAATAATGTTATTAACTTGATGAACTGAATTGACGCTGATGGCTTGTATTACAGAGAACGCAGTTCGTGTTTCATTGGTTTACACACATCTGCTCACTTTTGTTAAATAACTTTAGCTTGTGATTTTTACGACCGAATCCTGTCTGTACAATCATCAGTTCAAACCAATCCTTCAGCAGTGCTGAAGAGATCAATATGTTCTAAAGCAAAGACAGGCTCTGGAAGACTGCTGCCTTTGTTTCTATTACAAAATAATCAAGCAGATAGGTTTAGAAATTTTTCTTCTTTTTTTCTTTCTTTCTTTTTCATTCTCACTTTGTCAATTTGTTTTCAAGTTAAGATTGTGCAGTCAAATGTACTGAAGAAAACAGAATTCGAGACAGTCATCAGAAGCAAACAGCTCTCTGAAAGTATGTAGGTATGTGACGGCTGTGTACAGTGAATAGCACATTTCCAACGTCTCCACCATCTAAAATGTTATCGTTAGGACGAAGGCAGACTCACACTCCTTTCCTTCGACGACACGTCTGTGAGCGTGAAACGGTGAGCGAAGTCGAATGACAAGTCAGTCCATGGGCTGAGTTGGTTCAAATCTCTTGTTGGATCAAGACAGAGAAAAAAAAAATCGATTCTGATCTGAAACGTCCCTCATTTCAGTAAAAGATTCACACGTCAGTAAGCATATGACCATTGCAACGGGCCCAAAGACGGATGTGTCGCTCTGCAACAACCATCACAAACTACTTTGTCAACTGTTCACTTTCATTCTCTTCCACATCACATCATTTCCCTCTCTCATTTCCTCACGTGTTTATAGATCGTCATATGAATCTTCAAGAGAAATGGGATGCGACAACCAGTCAATGATCATGGAGTATTCAAAATGAACGGGAATCATAGCGCACCAGAGCCATCATAATGCTTGATCCTTATAGAAGGATCGAGAGCTATCTCTAGTTACGACCAATCGGAGTGCTCGGAACATTACAGAAACGCACCTGATTTGTGGACGCTTCTCCCACTTTCTACTTTATTCCGGTTCTTTAAGGAGACCTGCGGAATCTTTACGCAATTTGTGCATGCGTCATTTGGTACACAAACGTCACATGAAACTAAACACACGTGCAAGGCGGAAACCCAGGGCACGAAGATCCGAATTTCATCGATGACGATGAAATGAGAAGAGAAGTCGGACTGTTTGTTGTGTCGTGATCTTCCACTTGTAAATCAGATTATTGAAGAAAAAGAGAGAGAGAGAGAGAGAATGGCGTGAATTCTTTTTAATGTTGAACAAGAGTGAAAATATGAATTGATAATGTTAGCCATTTTGTCTTTTTGATTCAGGGACCCAACGCTTTGACTGAAACGTCTTCTGAACGAGATCCTCAAAGGGCCGCAAAAATCCATCTGGTGCCTGCTATGATGAAAGGCATCTACTTCCTTCGCCTGGCCATCTGTGGACCCTACACCGACAGCTCTGACATCAACCTACGCGTGCGACGTCATTAAACAGGCTGCTGACGTCGTTCCTTGCCTCTGCCAACGAATATAAGAGTTTGAAAGGGACATCTGTGAACAGGCGTGTCAACTGAGTTAGGAGAAACGTCTGTTGACATGATGTTGCTTTTTTTTTTTTTAATGTGTATTTCTGCGTGACACTTTTCCCTTTTTTTTTCTTCTTCTTATTCGCTGTGTTTGTCGCCCACCTTCATTTAAACGTCCATTTACACATGGCGCGTGTTAGATGTTTAGCAATGAACAACCTCTGAACAGAAATAACAGACTTTAGTTTCAGCATTTTGAACAACAGACATGCGACTAGATCGGATTTAAACGTGAGATATTTGAATTTCAAAAACTAAACCGCATGAATGATCTGCTACCTTGAGCCATATGTTCTGAAACAATTTTACGCAAATCTATATACATTTAAAGTCGGTTTAAACTTATCTTAGGCATTTGTCTTGCTACAGAAAATTCAGCCGATGTCAGTACATTTTTTTGGCATCGAGTGTCCGTGCATTTTATTGCCATGGAATTGATGGACCCCTATTGATTTTGATAGAAGTGTGGAGAGAATTGTATAGATTACCTGGTCCATAGTGACTTTTATATATTTTGTCTATCGAAATTTGCACATTTTGTCTGCACAAGGCAAGAACTGATAAAACATTTTCTTACATAACGTCTGATCTCCGCGACAGGTAGGTGATGTCATTATGATGTCATTTTTTTTCATGGAATTGGCAGTCCATGATATTTCAGTCGGTAATAAAGTACGTGGTCATTGCGACAAACAACCAGCAAGACATCAACATAGATCTTAGTTAGCTCAAATAGCCTGTTCAGAATGCGCGTTTAAAGCAGTTTCACGTGTATGTGTGTGTGTGTGTGTGTGTGCGTGTGTGTGTGTGGTGTGTGTGTGTGTGTGTGTGTGTGATAGTTTTTACCTTTTTTTTTTTTCTTTTGTTGATTTTTTTATCGGATTTAGGTCAAAGGGAGCAGGGGTATGGTTTACAGAACTCATCGCGCCCACCTAGCTTACCTCTTCTCCTTTCCTTTTGCCCCCCCTCACCCTTCCCCCCCCCCCCCCCCCCCCCCCCCCCCCCCCCCCCCCCCCTCCCCCCCCCCCCTCCCTCTCAAATCCCTGATCAAGACGTCAGTCACAATACAAACGACGTTGGCAAATTCGTGTTATTCGGTTGTAGACCTGACACAGTTGCCGTCCCTGAATATGGATCATGAACAGGGTTTCTTTTTTTTATTATTAAAAAAATGATAGCTTTCTTTCTCTCAAAACAAAAGATCTGAAGTGTACAAATATAAAGTTTCTAGAGATAGAGTCATGTGATTTTTTTTTTTTGATGCGCTTAAATCGTTGTTTTACGCAGTTTGACAGGTAATACGTCCATTACATTAATCATGACTGTGTGCATAATGATCGAGACTCATACACACACACACACACACACACACACACACACACACACGCACGCACACACACACACACACACGCACACACACACGCACACACACACACACACACACACAAATATATATATATATATATATATATATATATATATATATGTATGTATATAGATATAGATATGAAAAGGCAATTCTGTCTGTCTGTCTGTATGTTGTTTCCTCTGCCGTGCCTAAATCACTGGATGGATCTTCAGCATATTTTGGCATGCATCTTCACTTAACCGATAAAAAGGTCTTGACGGGGCCTGATTTTCAAAAAAAAAAAAGGGGGTATTTAAAATGATATAAATAATAATAAACATTTCTACCCTTGCGCCAACAGGGATTCACGCTGAATGAAGTTGTCACACACACATTTCTACCCTTGCGCCAATAGGGATTCACGCTGAATGAAGTTGTCACACACACATTTCTACCCTTGCGCCAACAGGGATTCACGCTGAATGAAGTTGTCACACACACCCACGCGGAGCACGAAGGGACGGTAGGGCGGGAAGGGGGTATAGAGAATGGGGGAGCGGGATGATGACTGACGGGAGTGGGACAACGGGGCAGAAAAGACAAAGGCGGGCTGCAAGCTTACACGGGTGAGACTGAAGAGGAAACACAGAGCGTCTTGCAGCCATGGATTCACGCTGAATGACGTTTCACACGCAAAAATGACGTCTTGGAAAAAAAATCAATGACGTAATTACTACAATGACGTTATCAATGGAGGCAGAAGGAGACAGGAGAGTGTCAAGACAGAACTGCCTTTTATATCTATAGCAAGAGCGGGAGAATGGGGCGGCGAGCGGGTACAAGCTACATCAACGCGGGTAAGCTAATATATATATATATATATATATATATATATATATATATATATATATATATATATATATATATATATATGTAATCTTCAACTTTAGAATACTAAACTCAGGGGGGGCCTGTTTAGACGAAAAACAAAAGGTGTCTAAGGCTCAAACTCGATGCGCTAAGTTGAATGGAACCCTCAGCTAAGCTGTACGACCACTCCTTTCCCATGAAACTGCGACAAATACACAGTAAGCTGAGTACTCCTTCCCACCCTGCACGCCATTTTGAGCATGATCCAAAATTAAAAAAAAAAAATTACAACACGTGATCAGCAGTCAAAATGGCTTTGCAGGTGGTTTGCTCTGGCTGTGGATCGGCTGAGCTTACTGTGTATTTGTCGCAGTTTCATGGGAAAAGTAGTGGTCGTACAGCTTAGCTGAGGGTTCCATTCAACTTAGCACATCGAGGTGAGCCTAAGACACCTTTTGTTTTTCGTCTAAACAGTCCCCTGAGTTTAGTATTCTAAAGTTGAAGATTACCATATATATATATATCCTAACCATGTGCCGGTGAGAGAAAATATTCAGCGTGTTTCAATCTCCATTTCATTTAAAGTTTTGTTGATTTTGTTCTGTTGGCAGGTATAGGCTCCAGCTAGGATTTTTAATGGTTGGAAATGTAGGCTTATATCTATATATGTAGAGGAGAGAGAGAGAGGTGCCCCGCGTGTGCGTGTTTTGTGTGTGTGTGTGTGTGTGTGCAGAGAGAGAGAGAGAGAGAGAGAGAGAGAGAGATTCTGTTGGACATGGTATTGCTGACTTGCGTGAATCTCATTGTGATGACGGGTGTATGCATGTCATACGGGGGTAAACGACGAACAGGAATTGAAAGAACCAAAAAGCTGAACGTCGTTTAAAAAACAAAAGCAAAACAAACACACATTGAATGGTGCCTCAAAATGGCGTTCCCTTTGATCTGGGAGGGTTCTATTTCAAAGCAAACTTACGAAAAAACATGAGTTTCCCCCCACCTTTGAACCTCCCCCCCTCTTCCCCCCCCCCCCCCCCCCCCCCCCCCCCCGCGTTCCATTTGATCTGGGACGTTCTATTGTCAAACCCCCACCCCGCAACAAGGTGCCCCCCCAAACACCCCCATCCACCCCCCGCCCGCAACCGCAAACAAATTGCGTTCCTAAGTACGTATCTCCAGGTACTTTGCCATTGATATTCCCTATTAAAGGAGGAGGTGTTTTAGATATGAAAAAATATTGACTGCACTTGCTTCTTTAAGTTGTCAAAGCACTATTTATTTTAGGTATCGTACTTGGAAACTGTTTTATAGTTAGGAGTAAACGGTTAACATTTGTCGTCAAAGGTTATGATTTCATCCTGATCTTGAGCATTTTAACTCATGGCAGTGAAATCTCTACTCCACGCGACGATGTTAAGCAAACAAAACAGCGAAAAGCAACCGAGAGCAGATTATGATATGAGTTGTCCTATGATAATAGCCGAACGCTTTTTGTAATAGTCTAGTGTTTTTGATAATAGTTATCTTGATTTATAGAGTGCTCATGTGCGAATCTCTCCGTTGTGCAATCTAGGAAATAAACAAAAAAAAAATATCTTCAGCGTTTCTTCTATTTGTATGAGTGCACACTTCATTTTTTGGTGTTTCGTTTTTCATCACATCGAAATGCCAAACTCATGTTCATTTGTGCATCTTTATTTCGCATTAAAACATTGTATTTGTAAGCGCCCGTGTTCTACTTCCCGAAGTTTGAGGATGACCTCAATATTTCTCAGGACTTTTTTATGATTTTGATCACACTTTTGGATTTTTCTTTTTCTTTTTTGCTGTGAGAAAGGAAGACACAAGATTGGTTTCCGAGTGTTTGCAGACACGTAAAGAACATAGGTGGCTGGTACACCCATCTTGTTTAGTTTCTGTACACTTCGGACTTCCCTAAAGGATCTTGGGACGGGTGTGAAAGTCAAGTGAACGGAGCATTTGACTCTCAACTTTAGAGGCACGAGAGATTCGGGCCACGCCAGTGCCTAGTGGACCAGGTATAGAGCGGAATGTGTTAGTTCCCCTATCTCCCGGGTCAAGAGACGTGCTGACGTTTTAGTGGCTAAAGCATCTTTTGTGTCTACACCTTCCTTCTCCCTTCATTCCACGGTGAGTCACCGGGCCGCCCGCACTGTCAAATTGTTCACCAGATTCCTCTAGGTTTGCTCGGTTGCGTGCCGAGGGTTTGGGTCTCTCTACAAACGATTTGTTTGTCTATTCTGTAAGGTTGTCGTTCAACCTTTTTTCCCTGTATTTGTTTGTTTGGTAATGGTGGTGGTGTGGTGGGTGGTGGTGGTGGTGGTGGTGTGTGTGTGTGTGTGTTGTGTGTGTGTGTGTGTGCGTGCGTGCGTGTGTACGTGCGTGCGTGCGTGTGCGTGTGTGTGTGTGTGTGTGTGTGTGTGTGTCTTTCATTTAACGTCTATCCACTCTATTCGTGATATTAGACGCCACACATACACACACACGCGCGCGCGCGCGCGCGCGCGGGCGCGGGCACACACACACACACATCGAGAGTTTCTTTTTGGGAGGAAGTGTCAACGATCGCAATTTTCATATCATTGATAAAGGGCTGTACAGTTTGATGATGATATTCGTTAAAGAGGCAGAAAATGGACCACACAGTTCGGTAACAATTTCAGGAGCAGCGTGTCACGGATTACAAATAGGGATTATCATTGTCTGTGAGTGTGTGAGTGATCACTAACTTAGCTAATAGTTTCGTAGAAGAAAAGAAGACGGTAAAACCACACGACAGATGTCCAGGCCTTTCTCACTCCATGTCTTCGTCAAAAGGTTGTTATATTGCCATATACACTGAGCAAACCTGCAAGATCAAAAAGCAAGTACAATGGTGACACACATTCCATCAACGACGACCTTATAGCAATTTACACACTACAGAGAGAGAGAGAGAGAGAGAGAGAGAGAGAGAGAGAGAGAGAGAGAGAGAGAGAGAGAACAAAAATGAAGGCAAAAGAATAGCATGGTGTCGGGGGAAAAGGAGGTGGAAACACTTGAACAATTCAGTTCATTCAGCAGACCGACAGATAGATAGATAGCCAGATAGATCGATCGATCGATAGGTAGATAGAGACAGATAGATAGACACACAGAAAGAGAATAATACTGCTACTGCTAAGGTGTGAGGTGTTCATAAAAAATGACTGTCTACAATAATACTGAGTAAGTCCCAAAGCACAAACCTGATAATTATTGTCTTGTCCGTAATCTTTCCTTCTTATTCTACAGCGTTTTTCGTTGCTATCAAGATGTTTGCTTTTCCGAGCTTTTTTCTTTTATCTTTTTAATCATGGACTGATCTGACACTCAGCAATCGCGTTAGAGCTGTCTGAGAATTGGGAGGAGTGGAGGAAGCTGGTTGCGAAGACTTTTCAGGCGCCCCCAAAGTCTTCAAAGATTCCAGGATAAGTGTTAGGTGTTCATTGATCAAGAGGACCACCAGACTAAAACCACTCTCAAAGAGGGGGGCTTAGTGGTCAAAGAGCCAGACTCGGTGACCATTACCACTACCACCACCACCATCATGGTACCAGGAACTCAGACGGTGCTGAAGATTTTTTTTACGCCTGGCAAAGGACCCCAAGTATTCTTTCAGAAAAAAACAACTATAAATCATTACATAAGCAGCATGATGGCGTTCACATTCCATTCCGATAGCATCTGATGACTGACTACCTGTTGTTAGAACGTAAGAATTACCCTAAACAGTCTGTGATTCACAAATCTAATGGTATCCTCTTTACACCACTATTTATCCTCAGTGAAGAAATGAGGACAACCTCCTCATGATCATTGTTCTTGTACATGAATCTTTGGTCCTCTTTCTCGTACATGAGTGTATTTTCTCACTCTGTTTTCCCTAATATTAAACAGCCGAGCGCATCATCGTCTTCCACGATAAATTAAGTATTATAGGAACATCAGAAACAAAAAAAAATCTGCCCCCATTCTCGTGCTGACCTCAGTCTTGATTCTCTTTATGTTCACGGTGAACACGTGCCAAAAAAAAATCGTCAGCATCGACAACTTCACGGAGACTGTCGTTGGACAGACATGGAGACGCCATCCGGAGGGGGACTCGTTCTCACGTTGGCTCCGCGGCTCGGCAATCACCATCTTCATCACGGGGCTTAGCAGCCGGTGACCTGCGTATGTTGAATCAGAAGAGGCACCACTGAACACCACTGAAGTCACTTGCAGGCAGTGCAGCGTCTCCACGGAAGGGTTGCCTCATGGCAGTCTAGT
>JADBJO010023672.1:15000-22500 GCA_016801955.1 Conus betulinus | reverse complement strand
ATGGCGACTTGACACTGACTGCTCCTTGTAGATTGCCAGTGCCGGGGCTGTGGGGGGTGGGGGGGGGGGACAGGCTGTGGCTGTGGATGCACAGCCAGAATGACAGGCAGGATGCAATGCCAGTGCCGGGGCTGTGGGGGGACAGGCAATGCTGTGGCTGTGAATGCACAGCCAGAATGACAGGCAGGATGCAGTGCCAGTGCCAGGGGCGGGGGGGGGGGGGGGGGGGGGGGGGGGGAGGCTGTGGCTGTGGATGGACAGCCAGAATGACAGGCAGGATGCAGTGCCAGTGCGGGCTGTGGGGGGCGGCCAGGCTGAGGCTGTGGACTCACAGCCAGAATGACAGGCAGGACGCGATGTCATTGAGGTGGCACGGAGAATGTGACAGAAAAAAACAAAACAAAATTGAAGATGAGTTCACTGGGTAGAGGGATTATTCCGACGTGTTCACTAACTGTGGGATTCTCCAGCCATTATGTGTGTGTGTGTTGCTGCAAGAATCTTTCAGATGTGCTGAGTGGTGGATGAACAGTTCAGATCTGTGTGTGATGGTAGGAAGATTCTTCACATGTTTGCGTTGATGGAAGGACTTTTTACATGTGTGATGGAAGGACTGTTTACATATGTGATGGAAGGACTGTTTACATATGTGATGTAAAGACTGTGTACATGTGTGGTAGGGGGACTGTTTACATGGGTGATGGAAGGACTGTTTACATGTGTGATGGAGGAGGACTGTTTACATGTATGATGGGAGGACTATTTACATGTGTGATGGAAGGACTGTTTACATGTGTGATGGAAGGACTGTTTACTGTTTACATGTGTGATGGAGGACTGTTTACATGTATGATGGGGGATGACTATTACATGTGTGATGGAAGGACTGTTTACATGTGTGATGGAAGGAATGAATTTACATGTGTGATGGAAGGACTGTTTACATGCGTGCACTGGCAGAATAATTCTTCTGATTTGTGAAAGGATCCTTTAGATGTGTTAACTGGTGGAGGGATTGTTGAGATCGGTGTACTGGTGTAAGGATTTTTTAGATGTGTTAACTGTGGAGGGATTGTTGAGATCGGTGTACTGGTGTAAGGATTTTTTATATGTGTTAACTGGTGGAGGGAATGTTGAGATCGGTGTACTGGTGTAAGGATTTTTTAGATGTGTTAACTGGTGGAGGGACTGTTCAGATCAGTGTACTGGTGTGGACATTCTTCAGACGTATGTGTTGGCAGAAGGATGTGTTCAGATTGGTGTACTGGTGTGGACATTCTTCAGATGTACGTACCGGCGGAAGGATTGTTTCAGATCAGTGTACTGGTGGGGACATTCTTTAGATGTACGTACTGGCGGAAGGATTGTTCAGATCAGTGTACTGGTGTGGACATTCTTCAGATGTATGCACTGGTGGGAGTATCCGTGCCTGTGTGCCCTGGACGACGAAGCTGAAAGATCAGGCGGTTGGTCTGGGGGTCCACGAAGCTATGAAAGTCAGCCAGTGTGAGTTGAGGCCGACACAGATGGAATGGACCCTGGCAGTGTGTGACTGCGAGACAACTCTTCCCTGACCGCCCTGACCGATGACAGGAACCATGGCGGTAGAACGACCAGACCGCTCTGGTGGAGCACCCTGAGGATGACGGAATCCAAGGTGGTGTATCTGCTGACCTCCCCTTGTCCTGCAGTCTGGTGGATGACGGAATCCATGGTGGTGTACCTGCTGACGTCATCTTGTCCTGCAGTCTGGTGGATGACGAAATCCATGGTGGTGTACCTGCTGACGTCATCTTGTCCTGCAGTCTGGTGGATGACGGAATCCAAGGTGGTGTACCTGCTGACCTCCCCTTGTCCTGCAGTCTGGTGGATAGTTGTGCCCCCCGATCGATAAGCGTCAGCGGCGTTATAACGCGCTGTTCCTTCAGAGTGACCGGTCCTGACAAAAGAGGTGTCTGAGGTATCATTGTGATCAATCCCTGGAGGCAGGTCACCAGCAGGACCACCAGGAGCATGTCTGATGGGCGGACTGCCGTGCCCCTCTGGCTGACCAGGCTGATGTCGCAGTGGGTTGTCTGGAAGGTCCTGGACAGTGCCAGGCCCAAGGCGTTTCATGGTGGTGACCAGTTTTCTGGAAAGACGCTTTCCAAAGATGCTGGTCATAAGGCTTTCCATGGTGATGACCAGTTTCCTTGAAAGGTGCTTTCTAGAGCTTCTGGCCTTAAAGCTTTCCATGGTCATGACCGGTTTTTCTGGAAAGGTGCTTTCCACGGATGCTGGCCTTAAGGCGTTTCATGGCGGTGACCAGTTTCCTGCAAAGGTGCTTCCAAAGGATGCTGGCCTTGATCTTTGCACCGTTAAACATTTGACAACATATCTGTTGTTCGACTATCACCACGCCCAATGAACATGCATACAAGAAAAAGAAGAAACATGTCGGTACGAGGTCCAGAACAGCGAAGAAGACGATACCACGAAATGACCTGGTCAGGGAGGGGTTTGAGTCCTTCCAACGGTCATCGTCTGTGTGGTACGCCGCCACTAGCACCAGGGTTGTTCCAACATTTAGTGCTAAAGACACAGACAGACAAACGGTAAGGCATGGGTCATCATCTTCATAGAGTCTCTGTTCCAACATTTAGTGCTAAAGACACAGACAGACAAACGGTACGGCATGGTCATCATCTTCATAGAGTCTATGTTCCAACATTTAGCGCTAAAGACACAGACAGACAAACGGGTACGGCACGGTCATCATCTTCATTGAGTCTCTGTTCCAACATTTAGTGCTAAAGACATAGACAGACAAACGGTACGGCGTGGTCATCATCTTCATAGAGTCTCTGTACAAACGATAATGGTATGGGTGAATTCGAAATCATATCCACGAAATTCTCACACTCCAATACCAAACATTGATTAAAACTATAGAGAGAATGTTTTCCATTCCTAAGAACAAGAGCGTATGCCGAAAAGTGACCAAACCTGAATAACCAAGATACAAATCTATGTCAAAATCTTTATCTGACTCAAACCTAAAGTTACGTTCCGCCTATAACCCGTATCGTCCTGAAATTATCGTTCAATTACCCCGAAACGTACAGCAGAGGAAAAGCTCAGTGATGATGTGGCCAGGGATCATTCCCACACGATGTGCCCAGATCAGACCCTATGTCGGAACTAACACAGCTGTCCACATTTGTTCATGTTTTGTCTGACGACTGGAGGTCCTCTGCTTCATTGTTTTGTTTATTTTACATGTTCCATTTCAGAAAAAATGCCCTCTTCTACGCATCGATCTGGTATACACATACTACACTCATAAATCAAAAGGCTGTAGTTTTTTTTTTATCTGAAATAAATACTCAAAGCAAAGCAAAAGAAAGCAAAGAGAGACATGGTAATGGAGGTAGTAAAGAAAGAAGAGAACACCATGAGTCCAGTAAGGCAGCCAAGCAAGTCAACAAGGACCGTGTACAACGTGGGAAAATGCACTCCCAAGAAGGTTCACCTGGAATGAGATATAGCACATGGCACCTCTCAGAGTCAGCTTCATCCTCAATTCTGCCCTCGAATTCAAAGCTCGTCTGATAGGGAAATCAGATGACCCACAAGTCCACCCTGTCACGGCAAAAAACAAACAGTGCAAACAGTTCATAGAAAGCAGCGCTAACCCAGGGAAGGTACACATGAAGGCACAACCAAGTGCTCATGGTGATGGCACAAAGTGGTTGGCACCGTTGGAGGTAGCTCTACGCCACCAGGAACTCCAGCAACAAAGATCTACACGGCAGGAGGCCACACACCGTGGTCTGGAACAGCGGTGATATCAAAAGCATGGACGCAGGGTTTTGTGACGGAGCAGATGACAGGGAATACACAACAGACCTCCCAGAAGGGAAATACCATCCAGAGATCATCATGAAGAGTAGCATGAGGCCGGAGATGGCTCTCCACTCTAGCTGTATAGCTGTGGAACGCTGAAGAAGAAGGCTCATCAACCTATGACCTCATGAGACGGCTCAGGTTTACGGGCAAGAAGAGGACCAGAGTCATGAAGGCAATGGCAGAGGCAAGTGAAAGGATTTCCAGCTGGATCTGCTCGAGGAGGAAAGAAAAGAGACTTCAATTTAGAACAGTTGTCCAGTCAGCAGTGGGATAAGATATCCGTCCAAAAAGGCACGCCTTGAGACGCCCACCCATCCAAAAGTTGCGGGTTCGAATCCCAGGAGCGCCAGAAAGAAACAAAAAACACCGTTGGTAGTAGAAGGGCATCTGGGAGTCATGACCTGCATGCGGCCCAGCTCCCTTAGAGTGTAAGGAGTTCAGTGCCGGAACACTTGACTGGGAGGGGGGGGGGGGGGGGGGGGGGAGGTTCTTCTCTGAAGACCTTCTGCTGTCAAGCTCTCCCAGAGTTTCTTTCTACCATAAAACAAACAAAACATTCAAATAAATGTAAAAGAAATACATCATTGAATACCGCCCTAAGGGGAATACTCTGAGGACCATGTGTACTCACACGGCAGCAATGTGATGACCACTTTGAGGAGCCACTTGCAGATGGCGTCGTCTGATGGCATCCACAGGATGATAGGGAAGTTGAGGAAAATCATCACGACAGAAAAAAAAGCAGCGGAGAAGCGGGCGACCTCAACGTATGCTAAAAAACACAACAAAAACAAGAACAACAAAGCATGGATTTGTCTACATGATAATATAGCTCTATGGTGTGTACAATTTTTACAAGATTTGTTTCTTCGTACAACACACACACACACACACACACACACACACACACACACACACACACACACACGCACACACACACACACACACACACACACGTACGCACGCACGCACGCGCGAGCGTGCGTGCGTGTGTGCGTGCGTGCGTGCGTGTGCGTGTGTGTGTGTGTGTGTGTGTGTGTGTGTGTGTGTGGGGGGTGTGTGTGTGCGTGCGTGCGTGTGCGTGCGTGCGTGTGTGCGCGCATATGTTCAGGTCAGCGTGACTGGGTTTAGATTTTGTTTACAGCTCCTGTTTATTTTACTTCCTTTTGCCGGGTCCATGGGGTAATTGTGTTTGAGGCAGAGTGTAAGCAGGCAACTGACAGCTTATTCATTTCGCCCTCAATAACACAAAATCGTATTTGCTCTCTCTCTCTCTCTCTCTCTCTCTCTCTCTCTCTCTCTCTCTCTCTCTCTCTCTCTCTCTCTCTCTCTCTGATTCCGTTTCTCCCTCGCTGTCTGTCAGCCTATCTGTCTGTCTGTCTGTGAGTCTGTGTTTCTATCAGTGTGTTCGTCTGTTTGTCTGTCTGTCTCTCTTTGTCTGTTTATTTGCCTATCTCTCTACCTATATATCTACATCTATATCCATCTGTCTACATTTATATCTATATGTTTGTATGTCTGTCTGTCTCTTTGTCTTTACGTATGTCTGCACATGTGGATATGCATGCATAGGATTCATTTTTTCCTCAAATACAGCATCTTCTGTCAGCAGCTCAAATGCTCTTAGCAAACACACACACACACACACACACACACACACACACACACACACACACACACACACACACAGAAAAAAAGCAGCGGAGAAGCGGGCGACCTCAACGTATGCTAAAATAAACTGTGATGACGTTACCACCCAAGATGTTGACAAGCTATATTATCTCTTTCAAAACGCTTTGCTGTCTGCCGCAAATCAGTCAATTCCAAGGATAAAATCTATGGTTTCTCAAAAGCATTTGGGCAATGTCTGGTGGAATGAAGAAGCTTGTGAGGAGGCAAAAAAAAAAGAGAACAAGTTAAAGTTGAAAGCATATAAAACGAAATAAGTGCGCTGAAAATCTTCTTGAGAAAAAAGAAAGCAAAAAAAATAAATTGAATAGAATTATAGCTCAGGCGAAGCGACAATACTGGTCATCTTTTTGCAAACATGAAAGTATCTAATTTCAAAGAAAAGTATGGAAAAAAATAAAAAACAAATGAAAAATGGAAGTAAACTTCCACAATACTCTATTAAACTCGGTAATTCTAATTTCCCTTCAAATTCTGATAAAGCTGAAGCTTTTGTTGACATGTTTGCCAAAACAGCAGCATGAATAGTTTGACAGAAAAAATAGACCATATCGGGAACAAGAGGATAAGCATTATATAAGTAGTAATAAAGACCCTGGGAATAACCACTACCTAAACGCCCCTATAACACTACAAGAAGTTAAAAAATGTCTTAGTAAATTAGGCAGCAAGAAAAAAACTTCAGTCGGCCTTGATGGTATTTCGAATGAAATGCTACGCCACCTACCAGCAAACGTTGTGCAGTTCCTCCATTTGTTTTTTTTTTCAAAAAAATGTTGGAATGATGGTAAAATACCTCAGTTATGGAAAACATTCCATTATCGTTCCTATATATAAACATGGAAACCTCGCACTGATATAAACAGTTACCGCCCAATCGCCTTAACATCCCATACCTGTAAATTAATGGAACGAATCGTACTAAATAGATTATCTTATTACTGTAAGAAGCATGATGTCATACCGATTAACCAAGCTGGATTTCAAACTGGCAGATCCACAGTAGAACACCTAGTCAAACTTACAACTCAAGTGAAACAACAATTTCCAAGACGAAAAAAACATCCTAGCTACATTCTTTGACGTTAAAAAAAAGCTTATGATCAAGTATGGCATAGTAGTAGACTATTATACAAATTATAAAAAACTGTTGGAATTAACGGTAACATGTATAATTATGTTCATGAATTCTTAGAAAATCGATCAATTCAAACAAAAATAAAACATACTTATTCAAATTCGAGAACATTGCAAATGGGACTGCCACAAGGTTCAGTAATATCTCCTATCTTATTCAATATTTTAATGGCAGATTTACCCAAAGACTTATCGAAAGGCACAGAGTTAGCTCAATTTGCTGATGATATATGCCTTTGGATGAGAGTAACCATGAAACGAATAACCCCTTCGAGGTCGCTGAACTACATAAAAGCTTTATACCAACGAGAACTCAATAAAATAAATGTATTTTTACAACAAAACGGGCTCACACTTTCTTTAGAAAAAAAACATATAATAATGCTTCAATTCTGGGTATGACCCAGAAAAGCTCCCAGTTTTTACTTTAGATGGCATTGAAATAAAATATGTTAAATCAGTAAAATTCCTAGGTATAATCTTAACTTCTAAACTGTCATGGAACCAGAACATTGACCACATATTAATAAAGCACAGAAAAGTTTAAACTTTCTTAAGATTATAAACAAGCAACCATGGGGCCAAGATGCTTCGGCTTTAATACCTCAATCAACCGCTCTTGTGCGATCTAGGTTAAATCTATGCTCAGGAAGTATTTTTCAGCGCACCACAACATCTGTTAAATAAATTGCAGAGCATTGATTGCAAGGCTTACAAACTCGCTCTTGGTGTTCCCACACATACATCCAACTTAGGAACATACAATGAGATTGGAGTTCTACCTCT
>JADBJO010023672.1:0-5000 GCA_016801955.1 Conus betulinus | reverse complement strand
GTGTGTGTGTGTGTGTGTGTGTGTGTGTGTGTGTGTGTGTGTGTGTGTGTGTGTGTGTGTGTGTGCATGCGAGCGCGCGCGCACGCGCGCGTGTGTGTGTGTGGCCTGTGAGTGTATGGGTAGGTTATTAGATTGCTAGCTAGGATGCCGGAATTGTAGTCAACGATGAGAGTACTGAGTACATAAGATCAGGGTTACAGGTGCAAATATCGGCAATACCTGACCTGCCTGACCAGTCATCATATGTCATGTCACTGCCTGTTTTAGTCTGTCAATACCTGATCTGCCTGACCATTCATCATGTGTCATGTCACTGCCTGTTTTAGTCTGTCAATACCTGATCTGCCAGTACCATTCATCATGTGTCATGCCACTGCTTGTTTTAGTCTGTCAATACCTGATCTGCCAGGTACCATTCATCATGTGTCATGTCACTGCCTGATTTAGTCTGTCAATACCTGATCTGCCAGGTACCATTCATCATGTGTCATGTCACTGCCTGTTTTAGTCTGTCAATACCTGATCTGCCTGACCAGTCATCATGTGTCATGTCCCTGCCTGATTTAGTCTGTCAATACTGATCTGCCTGACCTTTCATCATGTGTCATGTCACTGCTGATTTAGTCTGTCAATACTGATCTGCCTGACCTTTCATCATGTGTCATGTCACTGCCTGTTTTAGTCTGTCAATACCTGATCTGCCTGACCATTCATCATGTGTCATGCCACTGCTTGTTTTAGTCTGTCAATACCTGATCTGCCAGGTACCATTCATCATGTGTCATGTCACTGCCTGATTTAGTCTGTCAATACCTGATCTGCCAGGTACCATTCATCATGTGTCATGTCACTGCATGTTTTAGTCTGTCAATACCTGATCTGCCTGACCATCATCATGTGTCATGTCACTGCCTGATTTAGTCTGTCAATACTGATCTGCCTGACCTTTCATCATGTGTCATGTCACTGCCTGTTTTAGTCTGTCAATACCTGATCTGGCAGGTACCATTCATCATGTGCCATGTCGCTGCCTGTGTGAGTTGGTCAAGGGAGAGTAGTCAGAGGGACGAATCTTTCCCTGGCTGTCTCCAAATCAATGGTATTTCGTGATGCTGTCTTGATGCTTGTCAATTGTAAAGAGACGCTAGGGGAAATTCGGGAGGGGGTGTAGGCGCCTGTTCTTGTTTTTAATGCCAGCTGTTTTTCTGAATCAGCCAAACAGCAGTTGACCTGCCAGAAGGGGTTTACATCTGCTGTACAGAACCCTTCCGATGTCGTCACTGTCATTCTATAATTACTAATACTTTCACATGCTGTACAGAACCCTTCCGATGTCGTCACTGTCATTCTATAATTACTAATGCTTTCACATGCTGTAAAGGACTCTTCCGATGGCATCACTCACATTATATTCATTACTATTCATGTCACCTGCTGTAATCACTACTCTTTTCGCCTCCCTTCCCATTTAGTCGCTTCCCTATGTGCCAGTTTCCCTTCTCATTTAGTCTTTACCCTATCTATGTGCCAGTTACCCTTCCCATTTAGTCGTTACCCTATCTATGTGCCAGTTACCCTTCCCATTTAGTCGTTTTCCCTGTCTATGTGCCAGTTTCCCTTCCCATTTTAGTCTTTACCCTATCTATGTGCCAGTTTCCCTTCTCATTTAGTCTTTACCCTATCTATGTGCCAGTTTCCCTTCCCAGTTAGTTGTTACCCTATGTGCCAGTTTCCCTTCCCAGTTAGATGTTACCCTATCTTTTTGCCAATTCCCCTTCCCATTTTAGTCGTTACCCTATCTATTTGCCAGTTTCACTTCCCATTTAGTCGTTAGTCTATCTATGTGCCAGTTTCCCTTCACATTTAGTTAGTACCCTATCTATTTGCCAGTTTGGCCCACCATTTATTCGTTACCCTTACTATGTGCCAGTCTGCCTTCCCATTTAGTTGCTACCCTATCTATGTGCGAGTTGGCCTTCACATTTAGTCGGTAGCCTAACAATGTCGTTAGTTAACAATGTGCTAGTTTTCCCTTCCCATTTAGTCGTTACAACATTTTTGTGTGCATTTTTGCCTTCCCAGTTAGTCGTTAGCCTAATAATGTGCCAGTTTCACTTCTAATTTAGTGGTTACAATATCTTTGTGCCATTTTGCCTTCCCATTCAGTCGTTACCCTATCTCATGTGTGCAGCTGGTCTTCCCATCAGTGTGTGTGTGTGTGTGTGTGTGTGTGTGTGTGTGTGTGTGTGTGTGTGTGCGTGTGTGTGTGTGTGTGTGTGTGTGTGTGTGTTGCTAACGGAACTGGTCATGAAAGAGACCGGTTCTCCCTGACACGGCAGCTGAACACTTTTACCGGACGAATTTCTGGCTGGGATCAGCATCACTCCCATTACGACCGCAGACAGCAACATGAATCTGCACTTCTGTTCTAATTTCTGTTTTCCTTTTTCTGCCTCATGGTTGATCGGTCAAGCAGGTCTTTTAGACATGATAGCAGCAGAAAAAAAAAAAAAAAAAACCTGAACCGGAAGTAAGTGTGAAAAGAATTCTCTGGCTGGTCTAAACGAACGGCAGATGTGCGAACTCTGCGAATAAAAAGAAAAACAACAAAAACTTTTCTTCGAGGACAGAATTTTTTGACGTCAGGTGAATGACGTACGTTTGAGCTGAATACATTCCGCGGAAAGTGGAATGGTTGGCAGCTCTGTCAGGACCCACCATCAGCTGTACAGTATACGTGCTTTGGTGGTCGCTGGGCTGCTCCTGGACCCGTGCTAGAGTTGGCTGCACAGACGGCTCTACGGACCATTATTTCCCTTTCATTAGCCGAGGAGGCGAGTTACACACCCCGTAGCTTCCTAATTCTAGGACTTCAAAGGTTGCGAATACATTTATTCAACTTTTTACGCCTTGTCCTTTTCCCGCGAAACTAAAGTTTTTGATATAAGTTTTGAAAGTTTATTGTAACACAAGGACACGCGGAAGAACAGAGTTTTAAGGCTTGAAATGGGATTGGATCAGAAAATAGGACATCCCATTAATTATACATATCGCATTACACACACACACACACACACACACACACACACACACACACACGAGCGCACGCGCGCGCGCGCGCGCACACACCCCCACACACCCACACACAAACAGGCGCGCGCGCGAACGTGTGTGTGTGTGTGTGTGTGTGTGTGTGTGTGTGTGTTTTTGTTATTGGACTGTGGGCTGTGTTGTGGGAGAGTGACTCTGGTGCTGTGTTCAGACAGTGTGACTGTGGTGCTTTGTTCAGGGAGAGTGACCTTCGGGCTTTCTTCAGGGAGTGTGACCCTTGGACTGTATTCAGGGAGTGTGACTCTGGTGCTGTATTCAGGGAGAGTGACTCTGGTGCTGCGTTCAGGGAGTGTGACTCTGGAGCTGTATTCAGGGAGAGTGACTACGGGGCTATGTTCCGTTAAAGTGACTCTGGAGCTGTATTCTGGAGAGTGACTCCGGGGCTATGTTCTGTTAAAGTGACTCTGGTGCTGTATTCAGGGAGAGTGACTCTGGAGCTGTATTCAGGGAGAGTGACTCCGGGGCTATGTTCTGTTAAAGTGACTCTGGTGCTGTATTCAGGGAGAGTGACTCTGGAGCTGTATTCAGGGAGAGTGACTCCGGGGCTATGTTTCTGTTAAAGTGACTCTGGAGCTGTATTCAGGGAGAGTGACTCCAGGGCTATGTTCTGTTAAAGTGACTCTGGTGCTGTATTCAGGGAGAGTGACTCCGGGGCTATATTCTGTTAACGGACTCTTGGGCTGTGTTCAGGGAGTGTGACTCTGGTGCTGTGTTCAGGGGAGAGTGACTTCGGGGCTGTTATATGGCACCTCTTGCTATGAACTCGGATCCTCAAATTCTGTGTAAACAGAAAGGTGGCATCGAAGTGAAGCGGAGACAGCAAAAAGTCAGCTGCAGAAACAACGTGTCCTCAGGAAGTGGAAGGTCCATCGATAAAACTGGGATTCCCGGCGATGATGAGAGGTTTTCTTTCTTTTCTTTTTCTTTCTTCTTTCTTTTTTTGTCCTATCAATGAATATATGGATAGTAAGAGCGACTGTATTTGCGTATGTATGGTCAGAGTATTGTGTGTTTAAATGTACTGACCTACAGGTAGACCAACGTTAATAAGGAAAAGAAGACCAATGATCTCAGAAGCATATACTTAGTTTCATCTCGCACCATATTTTTTTTCTCTCTACAGACAGAACAATTAAGAAGTGGGGGAAATCGAGTGCAGGCTGCAAATTTGTCCGTCAGTATATCACTGACTTTCGTCAAGTTGAAATAAAGTGTGCGTGTGGAGGGGAGTGGGGTGACTATGAAAATTAGAATGTCAAATCAGGGAACTGCAGATGTCACATCGTTCATAATTAGCATACGGGATACTGTTGAAGCTTTTATGAAAACAAAATCATTCACATTGCCTGCTCCAAGGCCTTCTGTCCGCTGGATCGGATCGGATCGGACCAATAATACTGCATCCTAACTTTCATACAACTCCATATGTAAATAAAAATAAATCAAACACAACAAAACAAAACAACAACCAAACAAAATCAACGGATATTATCGCTTGGGGTCTAGGTATCGCCAGTTATGTGTGTGGTCCTAAGTCCGTTCCCCCACTCGGTCTCTCTCCATCTGGTGTTCTTATCACGGCTTCAGTCCCCCCCTTGGGACTCATGACCCAGTCCAGGACTTCCAATGCGAGTCTAGTGTCATCTGCCCAGATTAGGGCAAACGCTGAACTCACATTCAGGTGGCTCACTTCACGTGCAATGTTTCGGACACACATCCGGTCCACACATGTTTCCCTTGGGCTCTATCGACCTTTTTAGTCGGCTCTATGCTGGTGAGGATTCCTCTCCCGTTTTCGCCCAGCTAATGGGCAAAACTCATAAATCATTCAGGTTGTCCTTCACTTGCGTGTTTCGGCAGTTCCCCCTCGCGGTTCTTGTCACTGACAG
>JADBJO010023671.1:25000-26235 GCA_016801955.1 Conus betulinus | reverse complement strand
AGCCGACTGAAGAGCTGCCGACCGGCGCTTCATTTATCGTTTCCCGTGTCATTCAGTCAGTTTTGTTAATTCAGTTTTAACAACTTTCCATTCTTTCGATTTTTCACGCAGAGTGTATGCTACGTGTGACGTAACAGCCTGACGTATCAAGGGCTATCTCTTCTGAAAAGCTGGTGATGGGATTCTATGTGTGTGCAAGATGTAACGCGTGCGTTCACACACGGAACCTCGTTTTATATAGTCTCATTCGAAAGACTGCTGGGAAATGGAGTCAGAGCCAATGTTTAATTCTGAGGGAGGAAATCCCTTTGTACTGAAACGGCCCGGCGGACATTCGAACCAGCAACGCCACCATCACCAAGATTACGAGTCCGACGCTCTACCAACCGAGCTATTCCGGCCAGTGGACAGGTTAGCAGCTGCCAGTCCTTCCAAACTACAGTGTGCCGGTTAACGTGCGCGCCCCTAGTGCCCGGTGCCCTTTGACCTAGCGATGGGTCAAGGGTCGTCATTACGGGTGGTCTGGGCACTCATCAGCGGGGCAGGAGAAGCTTGCCACCAGATTCTCCTTTGCATAGAAACCAAGGCCCCCGGAAATCGGCTGTTAGCATAATGGCGTGCCACCGCTAGCCCTGCAGGCTACACGCCACAATTAGAATGTTGCACAAAAACACTATATGTACTCCATTGTCAGCAAGCCATAACTTTGAGCCAGCATTTAATGTTTAACTGATGACTGATCAAAACAACAACTCCTTACCAATTATTTTCCACGATTTTGTTGGTGTTGTGTTTTTGTTGTTGTTGTTGTTGTTTGTTTGTTTTTTTGGTGGTGGTGGTGGTGGTGGTGGTGGTTTTTGGGGGTTTTTTTGGAGGGGGTCACCAATTAAATCACAGTCTTCAAAACAGGACCTTCCCCTTAGTTGACGTCACATTGCAGGCCTTTGCACTCGCTGGTGACCCTATCTTTGCGCCAGCTGCAAGCCCTCAAATAGTTCCATTCCTTAGGTTTTTAATGTGTCAGCTTGGAACCATCTGGCTGGCACCTTGATGGCCATACGAAAGATTATGATGAAAATCAACTTTCAGACACAATCCAAACGATCTAATTGCGCCAGTCTATAAATACTTGACCCTTTAAGCAAGGCTTTGGGTGCATTAATGTTTGGTGTGCAGCCTGCAGTCACAATGCATTTATTCATGGAAGTCAGCTGTAACGGGATTTCTCCATCGCC
>JADBJO010023671.1:0-20000 GCA_016801955.1 Conus betulinus | reverse complement strand
AGTGCTGTGTAGACTGAGTGTGGACTGGATCCATGTTGACACCTGGACTGGCAGTGCTGTGTAGACTGAGTGTGGACCATGTTGACACCTGGACTGGCAGTGCTGTGTAGACTGAGTGTGGACTGGATCCATGTTGACACCTGGACTGGCAGTGCTGTGTAGACTGAGTGTGGACCATGTTGACACCTGGACTGGCAGTGCTGTGTAGACTGAGTGTGGACTGGATCCATGTTGACACCTGGACTGGCAGTGCTGTGTAGACTGAGTGTGGACCATGTTGACACCTGGACTGGCAGTGCTGTGTAGACTGAGTGTGGACCATGTTGACACCTGGACTGGCAGTGCTGTGTAGACTGAGTGTGGACCATGTTGACACCTGAACAGACAGTGCTGTGTAGACTGAGTGTGGACCATGTTGACACCTGGACTGGCAGTGCTGTGTAGACTGAGTGTGGACTGGATCTATGTTGGCACCTGGACTGGCAGTGTTGTGTAGACTGAGTGTGGACTATGTTGGCACCTGGACTGGCAGTGCTGTGTAGACTGAGTGTGGACCATGTTGACACCTGGACTGGCAGTGCTGTGTAGACTGAGTGTGGACCATGTTGACACCTGGACTGGCAGTGCTGTGTAGACTGAGTGTGGACCATGTTGACACCTGGACTGCAGTGCTGTGTAGACTGAGTGTGGACTGGATCTATGTTGGCACCTGGACTGGCAGTGCTGTGTAGACTAAGTGTGGACTGGATCTATGTTGACACCTGGACTGGCAGTGCTGTGTAGACTGAGTGTGGACCATGTTGACACCTGGACTGGCAGTGCTGTGTAGACTGAGTGTGGACTGGATCCATGTTGACACCTGGACTGGCACTGCTGTGTAGACCTAGTGTGGACTGGATCTATGTTGGCACCTGGACTGGCAGTGCTGTGTAGACTAAGTGTGGACTGGATCTATGTTGACACCTGGACTGGGCAGTGCTGTGTAGACTGAGTGTGGACCATATTGACACCTGGACTGGCAGTGCTGTGTAGACTGAGTGTGGACCATGTTGACACCTGGACAGGCAGTGCTGTGTAGACTGAGTGTGGACCATGTTGGCACCTGGACTGGCAGTGCTGTGTAGACTGAGTGTGGACTGGATCTATGTTGGCACCTGGACTGGCAGTGCTGTGTAGACTGAGTGTGGACCATGTTGACACCTGGACTGGCGGTGCTGTGTAGACTGAGTGTGGACCTATGTTGGCACACCTGGCAGTGCTGTGGCGTGTGGACCATGCTGTGTAGACTGATCTATGTTGTGGACTGGCAGTGTGTAGACACCTGGACTGGATCTATGTGCTGTGGCAGTAGTGTAGACTGAGTGGGACCATGTTGACACCTGGACTGGCAGTGCTGTGTAGACTGAGTGTGGACTGGATCTATGTTGGCACCTGGACTGGCAGCAGATGTCTAAACAGGGTTCCAGAAAACATAGGACAGATTGGTTCACGCCTCCAAGTGAAATCAGCACGTGATCCAGCGAGTAGAGCGTGTGCCTGCGGAGCTGACGGTCGTGGGTTCGGAACCATCTGTGGTGTGTTTTTGTCTTGAAAACCCTCTGTGCCCACCCAGCAGTACATGGGTACCTGATTCAGTTCAGGGAAGGTTAAAGGCGGCGGAAAGAGAAGGATGGCTCGGTCTTAGCTCACTGTGTGCCCTAAACACAGTGCACCTCTGACACCTCACTGCTAGAGGCTATGGGAATACTGTGACCTGGGCGGTTTCTTCATCCAAGATTACGCACTACACATTGATACCAAGTCCTCGGCGACTTGTTAGCATTGTAGCCTTTCTCTGAGGGAAAAAGGTCTCTTCTCCTGGCTTGACGTCATATGTTGGTCTAAAAGAACAGAAGGGGCAGAGAATGCGAAGGAATTCAAGTCATGAAGCAGATGTAATGAGAGAGAGAGGGGGGAGAGAGAGAGACATCAGACAGACAGAGTGACAGAGACACAGAGAGAGAGAGAGAGAGAGAGAGAGAGGTGAGAGCAAGAGGGGGGGCAAGGGGGCCGTGAAAATAAACCTATGTTTTCCATAAAGACCGAACAGGAAAAAAAAAGACGTGGTGAAACTAAACACATCTTTGCAGGTGATGTCAGAATAAGAATGAAAGAGAAGAAAGACGTGAAAAATGAATATGATCTTTCCTCATGTATTATTTTAATGACAGAAAGAGAAAGGAAGAAAGAAGACGTGAAAATAAACACAGCTTTGTCGAGATGCTTTCATAATGACAGAACAGGAAGAAAGACAATGTGCAAATGAACACACCCATTGCCAACATGTTTCCTTAATTGACAGATCGAGAGAGGAAGAATGGAGACGTGCAAATAACCATACCTTTCTCAAGATATTTTCTTGTTAACAGGACGAGAACGGACAAAAGAGACGCGCAAATTGATCACTGATGATTTTAATTTGAACATAGCTTTGCTGAGGCATTTTCATGTGAGTGAATCGATTCATACGCACGTGTGTTCTTTCACTTGACCTAGTTGGGAAATTTCGATAGTGGGTAAATCACTCTGATGTGTGTTGTGACACTGAAAATAAATTGTGCAATCCTTGTCAACATCATTCCTCTCTGTGTTGATGATGTTTGATAAACTGTGCCTTCCTGGTCGTAACACTCATGTCTGTGTTGCTGATGTTACAGATAATTCGTGCATTCCTGGTCAGTACCATTCCTGTCTGTGTTGGTGATGTTACAGATAAACTGTGCATTCCTGGTCAATATAATTCTGTCTGTGTTGGTGATGTTACAGATAAACTGTGCATTCCTTGTCAACATTATTCTTGTCTGTGTTGGTGATGTTACAGCTAAACTGTGCATTCCTGGTCAGCATCATTCATTATTGTGTTGGTGATGTTACAGCTAAACTGTGCATTCCTGATCAACATCACTTATTATTGTGTTGGTGATGTTACAGATAAACTGTGCATTCCTTGTCAACATCATTCTTGTCTGTGTTGGTGATGTTACAGATAAATAGTGCATCTCATGTTAACATGCTCATTATTGTGTTGGTGATGTTCCAGAAAAAACTGCATTCCTGGTCAGCATCATTCATTATAGTGGTGGTGATGTTCCAGATAAACTGTGCATTCCTGGTCAACATCATTCGTGTCTTGGTGGTCAAGCTGAGAACCAACAACAGACTGGAATCGCTCAGGATACGGTCAGTGAGGAAAGCTGTCCTTTGTGGTGGACCTTGGGCCTTGGTGGCAAAGTCATACGTTCTGTCTTCTTCTCCCTTAGTGTGTGTCAGTTTCGGGGGGGGGGGGGGGGGGGGGGGTCAGCAGGGGCGGGGGGGGGGGGGGGGGTCAATAGCTGACATGATGCAGCTTACTGCTTCCAGCTCCTCTCTGTGATGATGTCACGGGGGCCAGGAAAATAAGCATTGTGCTGTTTGAAGTGAGCTGTGTCTGTGGACCGCCACATCAAGCTGGGAGGTGGGGTGACCAGTAAAACACTGTGAAGGTTTTGTTAATGGCTTTTTTCTAACCTGAACGGAGTGATGATGTCACGGGGGTAGGAAAATAAGCATGGTGGGTGTTTGAAGTGAGCTGTGGTCTGTGGAGCCACATCAGCTGGGAGGTGGTGTGACCAGTAAACACTGTGAAGGTTTTAATGGCTTTTTTTTCTAACCTGAACGGAGTGAATAGACGTGTAGAGCAGGTAGGTAGGTAGGTAAGGTAGGTGGGTAAGTTTGTAGCATGGTAGGCAGGTGAGTAGGGTGGATTGATGATGAGATGTATATAGAGATAGACAGAGTTAGGTAGACAGACGGACAGACAGACAGACAGAGACAGAGAATTAGACAGACAGATACATAGTCAGACAGGCAGATATATTGATAGATAGGTAGATAGAAGGTAGATAGACTGATAGATAGACACATAAAATACATAGGTAGATACATAGATACATGAATAGAGAGAGTGTGAAAGATAAATACATAAACAGACAGATAGGAGAGAGTAAGAAGGAGAAGAGGGAGTGGCGTAGGCCAGAGGGAAGAGTGAAGTATAGGAGAGAAGGAAGAGTGAAGTGTTGGACAGATGGTCGAATGAAGTGTAGGACAGAAAGAAGAGTGAAGTATGGAGAGAAGGAAGAGCGAAGTGTTGAAGAGAAGGAAGAGCGAAGAGTAGGAGAAAAGGAAGAGCGAAGTAGGAGAGAAGAAAGAGTAAAGTATAGGAGAGAAGGACGAATGAAATGTAGGAAAGAAGGAAGAGTGAAGTGTTGGAGAGAAGGAAGAGTGAAGTGTTGGAGAGAAGGAAGAGTGAGCTATTGGAAGAGTGAAGTGTAGGAGAGGAGGAAGAGAGAAGTGTAGGAGAGAAGGGAGAGTGAGGAGAGAAGGAAGAGTGAAGTGTAGGAGAGAAGGAAGAGTGAAGTGTTGGAGAGAAAAAAGAGTGAAGTGTTTGAAAGAAGGAAAAGTGAATTGCTTGTGAGAAGGAAGAGTGAAGAGTAGGAGAGAAGGAAGAGTGAAGTGTTTTAGAGAAGGAAGAGTGGAGTGTTGGAAGAGTGAAGTGTTTGAGAGAAGGAAGAGTGAAGGGAAGGAAAAATGAAGTGTTGGAGAGAAGGAAGAGCGAAGTGTAGGAGAGAAGGAAGAGCAGCGAAGTGTAGGAGAGAAGAAAGAGTGAAGTGTTGGAGAGAAGGAAGAGTGAAGTGTAGGAGAGAAGGAAGAGTGAAGTGTTGGAGAGAAGGAAGAGCGAAAGTGTAGGAGAAGCGAAGAGTAAGTGTTAGGAGAGAAGGAAGAGTGAAGTGTTGGAGAGAAGGAAGAGCGAAGTATAGGAGAGAAGGAAGAGTGAAATTTGCAGAGATGGAAGAGGGAAGAGGGGGGAAGGAAGAAGAGTGAAGTGTTGGAAAGAAGGAAGAGTGAAGTGTAGGAGAGAAGGAAGAGTGAAGTGTTGGAGAGAAGGAGGAAGATTGAAGTGTTGGAGAGGAGAAAGAGTGAAGTGTAGGAGAGAAGGAAGAGTGAAGTGTAGGAGAGACGGAAGAGTGAAGTGTAGGAGAGAAAAGAAGAGCGAAGTGTTGAAGAGGAGGAAGAGCGAAGTGTAGGAGAGAAGAAAAAGTGAAGTGTTGAAGAGAAAAACAAGAGTGAAGTGTTCGAGAGAAGGAAGAGTGAACTGTTGCAAGAATGAAGTGTAGGAGAGAAGGAAGAGTGAAGTGTCGGAGAGAAGGAAGAGTGTAGGAGAGAAGGAAAAGTGAAGTGTAGGAGAGAAGAAGAGCGAAGTGTTGGAGGGAAGGAAGAGCGAAGAGTAGGAGAGAAGGAAGTGTGAAGTGTTGGAGAGAAGGAAGAGCGAAGTGTAGGAGAGAAGGAAGTGTGAAGTGTTGGAGAGAAGGAAGAGTGAAGTGTTGGAGAGAGGAAAGAGTGAAGTGTTTGAGAGAAGAAAGAGTGAAGTGTTTGAGAGAAGGAAGAGTGAAGTGTTTGAGAGAAGGAAGAGTGAATTTTAGGAGAGAAGGAAGAGTGAAGTGTTGGAGAGAAGGAAGAGCGAAATGTAGGAGAGAAGGAAGAGTGAAGTGTGTAGGAGAGAAGGAAGAGTGAAGTGTTTGGAGAGAAGGAAGAGCGAATTGTAGGAGAGAAGAAGAGTGAAGTGTTTGAGAGAAGGAAGAGTGAAGTGTTGGAGAGAAGAAAAGTGAAGTGTAGGAGAGAAGGAGGAGAGTGAAGTGTTGGAAAGAAGGAAGAGTGAAGTGTTGTAGAGAATGAGGTATGAAGTGTTTGAGAGAAGGAAGAATGAAGTGTTGGAGAGAAGGAAGAGTGAATTGTAGGAGAGAAGGAAGAGTGAAGTGTTGGAAAAAGAAGGAAGAGTGAAGTGCAGGAGAGAAGGAAGAGTGAGGAGAGAAGGAAGAGTGAAGTGAAGTGTAGGAGAGAAGGAAGAGTGAAGTGTAGGAGAGAAGGAAGAGTGAAGTGTTTGAGAGAGAAGGAAGAATGAAGTGTTGGAGAGAAGGAGAGAGTGGAGTGTTGGAGAGAAGGAAGAGTGAAGAATAGGAGAGAAAGAAGAGTGAAATGTTGGAAGAGTGAAGTGTAGGATAGATTTAAGAAGTGAAGTGTAGGAGAGAAGGAAGAGTGAAGTGTTGGAGAGAAGGAAGAGTGAAGTGTTTGGAGAGAAGGAAGATTGGAGTGTTGGAGAGAAGGAAGAGTGAAGTGTTGGAGAGAAGGTAGAGTGAAATTTAGGAGAGAAGGAAGAGTGAAGTGTTGGAGAGAAGGAAGAGTTAAGTGTTGGAGAGAAGGAAGATTGGAGTGTAGGAGAGAAGGAAGAGTGAAGTGTTGGAGAGAAGGAAGAGTGAAGTGTTTGAGAGAGGAGGAGTGAGTGTAGGAGAGAAGAAAGAGTGAAGTGTTTGAGAGAAGGAAGATGAAGTGTAGGAGAGAAAGAGGAGTGAAGTGTTGGAGAGAAGGAAGAGTTAAGTGTTTGAGAGAAGGAAGATTGGAAGTGTAGGAGAGAAGGAAAGAGTGGAGTGTTGGAGAGAAGGAAGAGTGAAGTGTAGGAGAGATGGAGGAGTTGAAGGTAGGAGAGAAAGAAGAGAAAGTGTAGGAGAGAAGGAAGAGTGGAAGTGTTGGAGAGAAGGAAGAGTGTAGTGTAGGAGAGAAGGAAGATGTGAAGTGTAGGAGAGAAGAAAGAGTGAAGTGTAGGAGAGAAGGAAGAGTGAAGTGTAGGGGAGAGAAGGAAGAGTGAAGTGTAGGAGAGAAGGAAAAGTGAAGTGTTGGAGAGAAGGAAGAGTGAAGTGTAGGAGAGAAGGAAAAGTGAAGTGTTGGAGAGAAGGAAGAGTGAAGTGTAAGAGAGAAGGAAGTGAAGTGTAGGGAGAAGGAAGAGTGAAGTGTAGGAGAGAAGGAAGAGTGAAGTGTAGGAGAGAAGGAAGATGTGAAGTGTTGGAGAGAAGGAAGAGTGAAGTGTAGGAGAGAAGGAAGAGTGAAGTGTAGGAGAGAAGGAAGAGTGAAGTGTTGGAGAGAAGGAAGAGTGAAGTGTAGGAGAGCAGGAAAAGTGAAGTGTTGGAGAGAAGGAAGAGTGAAGTGTAGGAGAGAAGGAAGAGTGAAGTGTAGGAGAGCAGGAAGAGTGAAGTGTTGGAGAGAAGGGAAGAGTGAAGTGTAGGAGAGCAGGAATAGTGAAGTGTTGAAGAGAAGGAAGAGTGAAGTGGGGGAGAGAAGGAAGAATGAAATGGAGGAGAGAAGGAAGAGTGAGGAGAGAAGGAAGAGTGGAGTGTAGGAGAGAAGGAAGGGTGAAGTGTAGGAGAGAACGAACAGCGAATAGGAATAGTGAAGTGTTGGAAGAGTGAAGTGTAGGAGAGAAGGAAGAGTGAAGTGTTGGAGAGAAGGTAGAGTGAAATGTAGGAGACAAGGAAGAGTGAAGTGTAGGAGAGAAGGAAGAGTGAAGTGTAGGAGACAAGGAAGAGTGAAGTGTAGGAGAGAAGGAACAGCGAATAGGAATAGTGAAGTGTTGGAAGAGTGAAGTGTTTGAGAAAAGGAAGAGTGAAGTGTTGAAGAGAAGGAAGAGTGAAGTGTAGGAGAGAATGAAGAGCGAAGTGTAGGAGAGAAGGAAGAGTGAAGTGTTGGAGGGAAAATAGAGTGAAATGTAGGAGAGAAGGAAGAGTGAAGTGTAGGAGAGAAGGAACAGCGAAGTGTTTGAGAGACAAACAACTCACAGAGTGACACTCCAATACAGACAAACACGGAGCGACACTCCACTCCGTACAGACACACACAGAGCGACACTCCAGTACAGACAAACACAGAGCGACACTCCAGTACAGACAAACACAGAGCGACACTCCAGTACAGACAAACACAGAGCGACACTCCAGTACAGACAAACAAAGCCGAGAGTGTGGAGAGAGAGGGATTGACAAATGCCACGAGTTCAGGGACCAAGAGTCGTTGCCCTTTACCTCATTTGTGATGCTGGAAAAAACCCGTGTCTGGGAAGTGAATCCACACGCTCTGTGTGTATCGGAAATCTGTATGATTCCATCACCTGAAGACAGACCTGCCAGACAGCCCAGCACCACTGGCATGAGCATGTCTGCCGGACAGATTAGGAACAACTTGGTCGTACACAATTATGTCTTACTATAGTTTGGTCAGAAAGAATATCAGAAACAGTGAGTCCTGACGACAGCTGTCTAACAGCTTGGTGAGGTCCACAGTGAGTCCTGACGACAGCTGTCTAACAGCTTGGTGAGGTCCACAGTGAGTCCTGACGACAGCTGTCTAACAGCTTGGTGAGGTCCTGGCTCACTACCTAGGAGATCGGTCAGAGAGCTTAGCAAGGTTTAGAAAGAATGGCCCCAAAACAATGGTCTGAAAGGTTATCGACAACTTGCTTCACGGCGATCAAGACAGATCGATTGGAGACATTAGCCAGAGAAAATGTTCCTCCGCTTTTTCGGATTATCCAGATAACAAATCGTCAGTCCTACAATGTGAAAAAAGACTGTTTGTTCGTCTGTGTTTTGTGTTTGTAGCGTATGCTATGGACAGTAGTTACACTGGCTGTGGGGTTTAACATTACACACACGCACGCACGCACGCACGCACGCACGCACGCACGCACGCACACACACACACACACACACACACACACACACACACACACACACACTCGCACGCACGCACGCACGCACAGAGGTTTCCTTATCAGCAATGAGTGCCAATGAAAACAACACAGTTCGCTCCATGTGGGAAGATTACAGCCTTCTCCATTGTCTATAAAACGCAGCATCTGTATTTTTAAAAAACCTCAGGAGATCCAAAAGCCATGTTAGACAACCCAGCTTTGAGGAGATGTAAGATACCAATTCCCTGAAATCTCACATTAATATCAGATAATGAAAACCATCGTTTATTGTCTTAAAACTGAAGGTTATCGGCAGGAAACTGCAGTCAACACCCAACAGCCTTGCTGCAGCAATCGTATGCCATCTACAGTCATGCCCTGGATTCGGTCACTAATCATCACTCCTCCCCAGACAGGAAATCGGCAGCACTGCTAGAACTACCACCCCATCACCTTGATCAGCCATACGAACAAGTTAATGCCTGAACCATTTTGAACCCAAGGTCAGAGATAAAATCAGACATATCTTCAGCCTTTGTTTATTTTGTGAAAATTATATCTGACACCAGAGGCAGTTAACCACGTATTCATGGACTCGAAGGAAGCGTTCGACAGAGCCTTTACAAGGGGCACCAGGTCTCACACTGCAGACATTTAACTTCGGACAAAAGTAATCGACAACTTCCAGCATCCATATACTCCAAAACGATCAACGTGGTACTCACACAGTGCAAATATATGGTTTCGTATATCAGCTGGAGTTCGTCAGGGCTGTCTTCTGTCTCCCACACTTTTTAAATATTTCTGGAACAATTGATGTACATTAGGATCGTGTCAGCACAGTCGGCATTGCAGGAAGAATTGTTACAAAGCTTCACTGCTCAGACAACAACGATAGCCTGGGAGGAGGTGGACGAGAAATGGCCAATAGTAATGGCTGATGGCGGATGTTACTTCTCTTTCGTCTTTCAGGTATTGACTTGTTTCATAAATGCAAACAAGACCATCATCAGTTTACTAGTAGCTCCATTTGATGCGTGTCTCCGCATGCTTCAGCAAAAAAAAAAATCAAGCTGATCATCTCCAAGTGCATGCCTTGTTGGAGTGTCATTAAGACGATCATGATTAGTTGTGTGTGTTGTTTTGCAGAAAAAGTCATCATTACGGATGCCACCAGTTTGTGTTGAGAGTTTCCAGAAAATCTATTAAGACGACCATCATTGGCTGTGTGTGTTGACGTATTTCAGAAAAATAGCCATTATCAACACGATTATCGTCAGTTTTGAGTGTTGAGAACATTCGAAAAAGTCATCAAAATGACCATAATCAGTTGTGTGTGTTGACGTGCCTCAGAAAATCCATGAAGGCGATTATCATTGATTATGTCTCATGACGTGTCTCAGAAAAGCCATTGTGGTGACTATCATCAGTTTGAGAAAAAGCCATCGAGGCGGCTTTCAGTCCTGTGTGTTGACATGTTTTACAGAAAAGCCATCAAGGCGACCATCATCTTGCTGCCCCTGCTGGGCATCACCAACCTGCTGTTCCTGCTGCAGCCCGCCAGGCAAGGCCCGCTTATGGTCGCTTATCGTGTGGTCAACGCCATCCTGCCCTCCTGTCAGGTACCACGTCCCTCCCCTGCCCCCCCCCCCCTCCCTACTCACCTCCCTCCCCGCCCTCACTCGTCGTCCCCTCCATCCCCGCCTCACTCGTCCCCTCCATCCCCACCTCACTCGTCCCCTCCATCCCCACCTCACTCCTCCCCTCCCTCCCTCCCCGCCTCACTTCTCCCCTCCCTTCCCGCCTCACTTCTCCCCTCCCTCCCCGCCTCACTCCTCCCCCCCATCCCCGCCTCACTCGTCCCCCTCCCTCCCCACCTCACTCCTCCCCTCCCTCCCCGCCTCACTCGTCCCCTCCATCCCCGCCTCACTCCTCCCCTCCCTCCCCGCCTCACTTCTCCCCTCCCTCCCCGGCTCACTTCTCCCCTCCCTCCCCGCCTCACTCCTCCCCTCCCTCCCCGCCTCACTCCTCCCCTCCCTCCCCTCACGCCTCCCCTCCCTCCCCACCTCCCCTCCTCACCTCACTCCTCCCTCCACTACCCGCCTCACTCGTCCCCTCCATCCCCGCCTCACTCCTCCCCTCCATCCCCACCTCACTCCTCCCCACCTCACTCCTCCCCGCCTCACTCCTCCCCTCCATCCCCACCTCACTCCTCCCCTCCATCCCCACCTCACTCCTCCCCTCCCTCCCCGCCTGACTCCTCCCCACCTCACTCCTCCCCTCCCTCCCCACCTCACTCCTCCCCTCCCTCCCCACCTCACTCCTCCCCTCCCTCCCCGCCTCACTCCTCCCCTCCCTCCCCACCTCACTCCTCCCCTCCCTCCCCGCCTCACTCCTCCCCTCCCTCCCCGCCTCACTCCTCCCCTCCATCCCCAACTCACTCCTCCCCCACCTCACTCCTCCCCTCCATCCCCACCTCACTCCTCCACTCCCTCCCCCCTCCTCACTCCTCCCCTCCCCTCCACGCCTCACTCCTCCCCCTCACTCCTCCCCTCCCTCCCACATCACTCCTTCCCCTCCATCCCCGCCTCACTCCTCCCCTGCCTCCCCGCCTCGCCTCACTCCTCCCCTCCCTCCCCGCCTCACTCCTCCCCTCCCTCCCCGCCTCACTCCTCCCCACCTCACTCCTCCCCTCCCTCCCCGCCTCACTCCTCCCCGCCTCACTCCTCCCCTCCATCCCCACCTCACTCCTCCCCTCCCTCCCCGCCTCACTCCTTCCCCACCTCACTCCTCCTCTCCCTCCCCCGCTCACTCCTCCCCTCCCTCCCACCTCACTCCTCACCTCCCTCCACACCTCACTCCGCCCCTCCCATCCCACCTCACTCCTCCCCTCCATCCCCACCTCACTCCTCCCCTCCCTCCCCGCCTCACTCCTCCCCTCCCTCCCCGCCTCACTCCTCTCCTCCCTCCCCACCTCACTCCTCCCCTCCCTCCCACCTCACTCCTCCCATCCATCCCCGCCTCACTCCTCTCCCCTCCCTCCCCACCTCACTCCTCCCCCCTCCCCACCACCTCACTCCTCCCCACATCACTCCTCCCCTCCATGCCCACCTCCTCACTCCTCCCCTCCCTCCCCACCTCATTCCTCCCCTCCCTCCCCACCTCACTCCTCCCATCCCTCCCCGCCTCACTCCTCCCCTCCCTCCCCACCTCACTCCTCCCCTCCCTCCCACCTCACTCCTCCCCTCATTCCCAACCTCACTCCTCTCCTCCATCCCCATCTCACTCCTCCCGTCCCTCCCCGCCTCCTCACTCCTTTCCACCTCACTCCTCCCCCGCCTCACTCCTCCTCCTCCCCTCCCTCCCCCGCCTCACTCCTCCCCTCCTCACTCCTTTCCACCTCACTCCTCCCCGCCTCCCTCCTCCCTCCTCCCCACTCACTCCTCCCCGCCTCACTCCTCCCCTCCCTCCCCGCCTCACTCCTCCCCTCCATCCCCACCTCACTCCTCCCCTCCCTCCCCACCTCACTCCTCCCCTCCATCCCCACCTCACTCCCTCCCCCCTCCCTCCCACCTCACTCCTCCCTTCCATCCCCACCTCACTCCTCCCCTCCCCCCCTGCCTCACTCCTCCCCACCTCACTCCTCCCCTCCCTCCCCGCCTCACTCCCCCCCCCTCCCTCCCCACCTCACTCATCCCCCTCCTCCCACCTCAATCCTCCCCTCCCTCCCCACCTCACTCATCCCCTCCCTCCCCACCTCACTCCTCCCCTCCTCCCACCTCACTCCTCCCCTCCCTCCCACCTCACTCCTCCCTTCCATCCCCACCTCACTCCTCCCCTCCCTCCCCCGCCTCACTCCTCCCCACCCTCACTCCTCCCCTCCCTCCCCGCCTCACTCCTCCCCTCCCTCCCCACCTCCTCACTCATCCCCTCCCTCCCACCTCACTCCCTCCCCTCCCTCCCCACCTCACTCATCCCCTCCCTCCCCACCTCACTCCTCCCCTCCATCCCCACCTCACTCCTCCCTTCCATCCCCGCCTCACTCCTCCCCACCTCACTCCTCCCCTCCATCCCCACTTCACTCCTCCCCTCCCTCCCCACCTCACTCCTCCCCTCCATCCCCACCTCACTCCTCCCCACCTCACTCCTCCCCGCCTCACTCCTCCCCACCTCCTCCTCCCCGCCTCACTCGTCCCCTCCCTTCCCGCCTCACTCCTCCCCTCCCTCCCCGCCTCACTCCTCCCCTCCCTCCCCACCTCACTCATCCCCTCCCTCCCCACCTCACTCCTCCCCTCCCTCCCCCCCCCTCACTCCTCCCCACCTTACTCCTCCCCGCCTCACTCCTCCCCTCCCCTCCCTTCCCGCCTCACTCCTCCCCTCCCTCCCCGCCTCACTCCCTCCCCTCCATCCCCACTCTCACTCCTCCCCTCCCTCCCACCTCACTCCTCCCCTCCCTCCCACCCCACTCCTCCCCCTCCCTCCCCCGCCTCACTCCTCCCCTCCCTCCCCACCTCACTCATCCCCTCCCCCCCACCTCACTCCTCCCCGCCTCACTCCTCCTCCCTCCCTTCCCGCCTCACTCCTCCCCTCCCTCCCCGCCTCACACTCCTCCCCTCCATCCCCACCTCACTCCTCCCCTCCATCCCACCTCACTCCTCCCCTCCCTCCCCACCTCACTCCTCTCCCCTCCCTCCCTGCCTCACTCCTCCCCTCCCTCCCCAACTCACTCCTCCCCTCCTCCCCACCTCACTCCTCCCTCCCTCCCCCCCTCCTCACTCACTCCTCCCCCCCTCATCCCATCTCCCTCTCCCCTCCCTCCCAACCTCTCACTCCCTCTCCTCCATCCCCATCTCACCCTCCTCCCCCTCCCCCCCGCCTCCCTCCCCTCCCTCCCCGCCTCACTCCTCCCCACCTCACTCCCTCCCCGCCTCACTCCTCCCCTCCCTCCCCGCCTCACTCCTCCCTCCATCCCCACCTCACTCCTCCCCTCCCTCCCCACCTCACTCCTCCCCTCCATCCCCCCTCACTCCTCCTCCCCTCCCTCCCCCTCACTCCTCCCTTCCATCCCCACCTCACTCCTCTCCTCCCTCCCCGCCTCACTCCTCCCCACCTCACCATCACACCTCCTCCCCTCCCTCCCCGCCTCACTCCTCCCCTCCATCCCCACCTCACTCCTCCCCTCCCTCCCCCCTCACTCCTCCCTTCCATCCCCACCTCACTCCTCCCCTCCCTCCCCCGCCTCACTCCTCCCCTCCCCTCCCCACCACACTCATCCCCTCCCTCCCACCTCACTCCTCCCCTCCCTCCCCACCTCACTCCTCCCCTCCATCCCCACCTCACTCCTCCCCTCCATCCCCTCCTCACTCCTCCCCACCTCACTCCTCCCCTCCTCCCCGCCTCACTCCTCCCCTCCCTCCCCGCCTCACTCCTCCCCCTCCATCCCCACCTCACTCCTCCCCTCCCTCCCCGCCTGACTCCTCCCCACCTCCCCACCTCACCTCCTCCCCTCCCTCTCCCACCTCACTCCTCCCCCCCTCCCTCTCCCCCTCCCTCCCCACCTCCCCTCCCCACCTCACTCCTCCCCTCCCTCCCCGCCTCACTCCTCCCCCCCCTCCCCCGCCTCACTCCTCCCCTCCCTCCCCCACCTCACTCCTCCCCCTCCCTCCCCCTCCTCACTCCTCCCCTCCCTCCTCCCACCTCACTCCTCCCCCCCCCCCCGCCTCACCTCCCCTCCCTCGACCCCCCTCCCTCCTCCCCCTCCCCCGCCTCACTTCTCCCCTCCATCCCCACCTCACTCCTCCCCCCCCCCTCCCCCCTCACTCCTCCCCTCCCCTCCCCACCTCACTCCTCTCCTCCATCCCCATCTCACTCCTCCCCTCCCTCCCCGCCTCACTCCTCCCCACCTCACTCCTCCCCGCCCTCCTCACCTCCCTCCCTCCCCACCTCACTCCTCCCCTCCCTCCCCGCCTCACTCCTCCCCACCTCACTCCTCCCCGCCTCACTCCTCCCCTCCCTCCCGCCTCACTCCTCCCCCCCTCCCTCCCCCCCGCTTCACTCCTCCCCTCCATCCCCCCACCTCACTCCTCCCCTCCCTCCCACCTCACTCCTCCCCTCCCTCCCACCTCACTCCTCCCCTCCCTCCCCGCCTCACTCCTCCCCTCCCTCCCCCCTCACCTCACTCCCCCCTCCCTCCCTCCCCCTCACTCCTCCCCTCCCTCCCCACCTCACTCCTCCCCTCCATCCCCACCTCACTCCTCCCCTCCCTCCCCACCTCACTCCTCCCATCCCTCCCTCCCTCACTCCTCCCCTCCCTCCCCCCTCCCCACCTCACTCCCTCCCCTCCCTCCCACCTCACTCCTCCCCTCCCTCCCAACCTCACTCCTCTCTCCTCCCCCCCATCTCACTCCTCCCTCCCTCCCCCCCTCCTCCTCACCCTCCTCACCCACTCCCCTCCTCCCCTCCCTCTCCTCCCCCCTCCCTCCCCACCTCACTCCTCCTCCCCTCCCTCCCCGCCTCACTCCTCCCCACCTCACTCCTCCCCGCCTCACTCCTCCCCTCCCTCCCCGCCTCACTCCTCCCCTCCCTCCCCGCCTCACTCCTCCCCATCCCCCCACCTCACTCCTCACCCTCCCCTCCCCCCCTCACTCCTCCCCTCCCCCTCCCCCCTCACTCCTCCCCTCCCTCCCCCGCCTCACTCCTCCCTCCCTCCCCACCTCACTCCATCCCCTCCCCCCCCCCCCACTCCTCCTCCCCTCCCTCCCCCCCCTCACTCCTCCCCTCCATCCCCACCTCACTCCTCCCCTCCCTCCCCACCTCACTCCTCCCCTCCCATCCCCCCCCTCACTCCTCCCCTCCCTCCCCACCTCACTCCTCCCCTCCCTCCCACCTCACTCCTCCCCTCCCTCCCAACCTCACTCCTCTCCTCCATCCCCATCTCACTCCTCCCCTCCTTCCCGCCTCACTCCTCCCCACCTCACTCCTCCCCGCCTCACTCCTCCACTCCCTCCCCGCCTCACTCCTCCCCTCCCCTCCCCACCCCACCTCACTCCTCCCCTCCCTCCCCACCTCACTCCTCCCCTCCATCCCCACCTCACTCCTCCCCTCCCTCCCCACCTCACTCCCCTCCCTTCCATCCCCACCTCACTCCCCTCCCCTCCCTCCCCGCCTCCTCCCCCCCACCTCACTCCTCCCCTCCCTCCCCGCCTCACTCCTCCCCTCCCTCCCCACCTCACTCCTCCCCTCCCTCCCACCTCACTCCTCCCCTCCCTCCCCACCTCACTCATCCCCTCCCTCCCCACCCACCTCACTCCTCCCCTCCATCCCCACCTCACTCCTCCCCCTCCATCCCCACCTCACTCCTCCCCCCCTCCTCCCCACCTCACTCCTCCCCTCCATCCCCACCTCACTCCTCCTCCCCCCGCCTCACTCCTCCCCCCTCCTCCTCCCCTCCCCACCCTCACTCCCTCCCTCCTCACTCCTCCCCTCCCTCCCCGCCTCACTCCTCCCCTCCATCCCCACCTCACTCCTCCCCTCCCTCCCCGCCTCACTCCTCCCCTCCCTCCCCACCACACTCCTCCCCTCCCTCCCACCTCTCACTCCTCCCCTCCTCCCCACCTCACTCCTCCCCTCCATCCCCACCTCACTCCTCCCCTCCATCCCCCCCTCACTCCTCCCCTCCCTCCTCACCCACTCCCCCTCCCCTCCCCGCCTCACACCTCCTCCTCCCGCCTCCCCCACCTCACTCCTCCCCTCCCTCCCCACCTCACTCTCCCTCCCCTCCCCCCCTCCTGACTCCTCCCCCCCTCCTCCTCCCCTCCCTCCCCCTCACTCCCCCCCACCTCACTCCTCCCCCCTCCCTCCCCACCTCACTCCTCCCCTCCCTCCCCCTCACTCCTCCCCCTCCCCTCCCCACCGCCTTACTCCTCCCCTCCATCCCCACCTCACTCCTCCCCTCCCTCCCCCGCCTCACTCCTCCCCTCCCTCCCCACTCACTCCTCTCCTCCCCTCCCTCCCCGCCCCTCACTCCCTCCCTCCCTCCCCCCTCACTTCTCCCCTCCATCCCCACCTCCCACTCCTCCCCTCCATCCCCGCCTCACTCCTCCCCCTCGATCCCACCTCACTCCTCCCCTCCATCCCCGCCTCACTCCTCCCCTCCCTCCCCACCTCACTCCTCCCCCCCTCCCCCCTCACTCCTCCTCCCCTCCCTCCCAACCTCACTCCTCTCCTCCATCCCCATCTCACTCCTCCTCCTCCCCTCCCTCCCCGCCTCACTCCTCCCCCCCTCACTCCTCCCCCGCCTCACTCCTCCCCCCCCTCCCCACCTCACTCCTCCCCCTCCCTCCCCGCCTCACTCACTCCTCCCCACCTCACTCCTCCCCGCCTCACTCCTCCCCTCCCTCCCCCCTCCCTCCTCTCACTCCCCTCCCCTCCCTCCTCACTCCTCCCCTCCATCCCCACCTCACTCCTCCCCCTCCCTCCCACCTCACTCCTCCCCTCCCTCCCCCCTCCTCCTCACTCCCTCCCCCCCTCCCCGCTCACTCCTCCCCTCCCTCCCCTCCTCACTCACTCCCCCCTCCCTCCCACCTCACTCCTCCCCTCCCTCCCCACCTCCCTCTCCTCCCCTCCCCCCTCACCTCCTCCCCTCCCTCCCCACCTCCCTCCTCCTCCCATCCCTCCCCGCCTCACTCCTCCCCTCCTCCCCCCACCTCACTCCTCCCCTCCCTCCCACCTCTCACTCCTCCCCCCCCCCCCCCCTCCTCACTCCTCTCCTCTCCATCCCCATCTCACTCCCCCCCTCCCTCCCGTCCTCACTCCTCCCCACCTCACTCCTCCCCCCTCACTCCTCCCCCTCCCCTCCCCTCCCCCCCTCCCTCCTCCCCCTCCATCCCCACCCTCACTCCTCCCCTCCCCTCCCACCCCACTCCTCCCCTCCATCCCCACCTCACTCCTCCCCTCCCTCCCACCTCACTCCTCCCCTCCATCCCCACCTCACTCCTCCCCTCCCTCCCCGCCCACTCCTCCCTCCTCCCCACCTCACTCCTCCCCTCCCTCCCCGCCTCACTCCTCCCCTCCCTCCCCACCTCACTCCCCCCCCTCCCTCCCCCTCACTCCTCCCCTCCCTCCCCACCTCACTCCCCCCTCCCCCCCCCGCCTCACTCCTCCTCCCCTCCATCCCCACCTCCTCCTCCCCCCCTCCCCACCTCACTCATCCCCTCCCTCCCACCTCACTCCTCCCCTCCCTCCCCACCTCACTCCTCCCCTCCATCCCCACCTCACTCCTCCCCTCCCTCCCCACCTCACTCCTCCCCTCCCTCCCCACCTCACTCCTCCCCTCCCTCCCCACCTCACTCCTCCCCTCCTCCCATCTCACTCCTCCCCTCCCTCCCCCCCCTCACCACTCCTCTCCTCCATCCCACGCCTCACTCCTCCCCTCCCTCCCCTCACTCCTCCCCCACCTCACTCCTCCCCGCCTCACTCCTCCCCCCTCCTCCCCCCTCACTCCTCCCCTCCCCCCCACCTCACTCCTCCCCTCCCTCCCACCCCACCCTCACTCCTCCCCTCCCTCCCCACCTCACTCCTCCCCTCCCTCCCACCTCACTCCTCCCTTCCATCCCCACCTCACTCCTCCCCTCCCTCCCCGCCTCACTCCTCCCCACCTCACTCCTCCCCTCCCTCCCCGCCTCACTCCTCCCCCTCCCTCCCCACCTCACTCATCCCCCTCCCTCCCACCTCACTCCTCCCCTCCCTCCCCACCTCACTCCTCCCCTCCCTCCCCACCTCACTCCTCCCCTCCATCCCCTCCCTCACTCCTCCCCTCCATCCCCCCTCACTCCTCCCCACCTCACTCCACCCCTCCCCCCCCCCCACCTCACTCCTCCCCTCCATCCCCACCCTCACTCCTCCCCTCCATCCCCGCCTCACTCCCTCCCTCCCCCACCCCTCACTCCTCCCCTCCCTCCCCGCCTCACTCCTCCCCCCTCCCTCCCCACCTCACTCCTCCCCTCCCTCCCCCCTCACTCCTCCCCTCTCTCCCCGCCTCACTCCTCCCCCCTCACTCCTCCCCTCCTCCCCCCCTCCCCCTACCCTCACTCCTCCCCACCTCCCCCACCTCTCCATCCCCCACTCACTCCTCCCCTCCCTCCCCGCCTCACTCCTCCCCTCCATCCCCACCTCACTCCTCCCCTCCCTCCCCCGCCTCACTCCTCCCCACTCACTCCCCCCGCCTCACTCCTCCCCTCCCTCCCCCGCCTCACTCACTCCTCCCCTCCCTCCCCACCTCACTCCTCCCCTCCCTCCCCACCTCACTCTCCCTCCCTCCCCACCTCACTCCTCCCCTCCCTCCCCGCCTCACTCCCCCCCCTCCTCCTCCTCCTCCCCCTCCTCACTCCTCCCCTCCTTCCCGCCTCACTCCCCCTCCCCTCCCTCCCCCACCTCACTCCTCCCCTCCATCCCCACCTCACTCCTCCCCTCTCCCTCCCCACCTCACTCCTCCCCCTCACACTCCTCCCCGCCTCCCCTCACCTCACTCCTCCCCTCCCTCCCACCTCACTCCTCCCCTTCATCCCCGCCTCACTCCTCCCCTCCCCCCGTCCCCTCTCCTCCCCCCACCCCACTCCTCCCTCCATCCCTCCCACCTCACTTCTCCCCTCCATCCCCACCTCACTCCTCCCCTCCATCCCCGCCTCACTCCTCCCCTCCCTCCCACCTCACTCCTCCACTCTCCCCTCCTCACTTCTCCCCTCCCCACCTCACTCCTCCCCTCCCTCCCACCTCACTCCTCCTCCCCTCCCTCCCAACCTCACTCCTCTCCTCCATCCCCATCTCACTCCTCCCCCCTCCCCCCCGCCTCACTCACCTCCCACCTCACCCCTCCCCTCCATCCTCACTCCTCCCCTCCCTCCCCACCTCACTCCTCCCCTCCCTCCCGCCTCACTCCTCCCCACCTCCCCACCTCCCTCATCACTCCCTCCCTCCCCCCTCACTCCTCTCCTCCCCCCCTCCCTCCCACCTCACTCCTCCCCTCCCTCCCCACCTCACTCCTCCCTCCCTCCCACCTCACTCCTCCCCTCCCTCCCACCCTCCTCTCCTCCCTCCCTCCCCACCTCTCTCCCCTCCCCCCCCACCTCACTCCTCCCCTCCCTCCCCCTCCTCACTCCTCCCCTCCCTCCCTCCCCACCTCACTCCTCCCCTCCCTCCCCACCTCACTCCTCCCCTCCCTCCCCACCTCACTCCTCCCCTCCCTCCCTGCCTCACTCCTCCCCTCCCTCCCCACCTCACTCCTCCCCTCCCTCCCTCACCTCACTCCTCCCCTCCCTCCCCAACCTCACTCCTCCCCCCTCCCATCTCACTCCTCCCCCCTCCCTCCCCACCTCACTCCTCCCCCTCCCTCCCCCGCCTCACTCCTCCC
>JADBJO010023670.1:22500-26236 GCA_016801955.1 Conus betulinus | reverse complement strand
AATTTCCAGGTGAGAAGCCGCAACAATTTGGAAAAAAAAGCGCTTGTCCTTTCACACAACAGGCTTTAAGGCCGTATTTTGTGTTGCCGTCCTTGTGTTCCTTGGATCATGGTAACTAAAATATTAATTATTAACCCTTGTTGTCTCAAAAATTACAGTAGTAGGCCCGAGACCAGGTTTGATCCTACCACTCATTGAGAAATGAGCCTTTTGATCGATAATTTCCATTATTTCATTTTTCTTTGTTTTTTTTGTTCCTTACTTGTCAAAATTCTTTGAGGATGTGTTTTTTTCTCCATGGTTCAGTGCAGCTACGATTTGCAAACATGTATTTCGTTGGTTTCCGACGAACAGAGTATGGAAAGTGAAACTGCTGAACTGATGATTTTTTTGAAAGCTATTTTCAATGTCGGACCCTACTTGCAACATTCACATGCGTGTTGGGCACCGGGTGGTTCAGCCGGAGAGTAGTTTGCTCTCATAAGCCGTCTTTTGGATCTAAGTTATGCCACACGCCTGGATGGGGGAGGCAAGCTAAAGGGCAGCTGCCTGAGCTAAGGCTAAGGGGATTGTACACATTGACAGAGTGCGTCCCAAGACTAGACAGGTTACTGTTGGGGACGTAGGGTAGTAGTATAACAAACTTGAATTTCGGGCTTGTTCACTTTGGTAGAACTTACTCATTTTCTGAGTTAAAAATCGGTTGTAAGCTGCCCCTGTAAAAAAAAAGCCCACGTTAAAACCTAATTTACTGAAGCCACGTTTAACCTAATTTAGAATCCTTAAACGGATCCTGAACTGATGAAGTTTTATTAATTTTCGTTAAAGAGAAGCTGCCAACAATTCTGCCCGTTTAGTACGTGACGGACGGAGAAAAGCAATCGCGAGGGAAAGGAGAAAATTAAAGATTTTATTGTATACCTATGATCCAAAGATGAGCTCCCCGAATTGCTGTCGGGTCCCAAGGCAAATTTGCGTTGCCATCTCTTACTGCTGTCTTTTTTTCTGATTGATGCTGCTGAAGCCAAAGCTACATCTGAAACCACACGTTGACTCAATGCCAGGTGGACACAGCAGAGGAGTGCTGGGGGACAGATCGCTTTCGTGGGACAACTGAGGGGTTAATTACATGTATTATGCACGAACAAACGAACAAACGAAAATATCTTTCCCTACATTAGTCTGTCAACGACAACAAACGCAGCAAAACAACACGCCCTAGGCTTATACTGTACAGTCAAATACAACAAATCAAAGATATCTTGGCGATTTCAAAATACATTTCATTACCGTATACTAACATTTCACACATGGAAATGAATTTTGTTTTTGTGTGAACGGGACAATAAAAATAAAAGAACCACCAGCAGAGAAAAATAAAAATGGCAGTGTACAAGAATACTATGGAAAAATGGGAGGACGGGATGGCAGCAACAATAACGTCATCACGAAACAAGACTGGGACAATGATGGGTGCGTGAGAGGTCTGTGTCAGGCAGGCGAAGAACATTCCCAGCCGTATGGCGTGACGGGGGTCGGGCCACTGTCTCCGGGGGGGGGGGGGGGGGGGGGTGGGGGGTGGGTTGGTGGGGCGGGGGGGGGGGTTGTCTCCCGGAGGATGGTAGATTTTAGACCGATTCTGGCCAATGGAGAAGCGCTACCCCGCTCCTCCCCTCCCCCAGTAATAACTCACCCACACCCCCCACCTAATCCATGACAAAACATACTCTTTCCGACGCCAACGGGTCTCTATGGGGGTTGTTTCTTTGTTCTGGCCATTCTGTCTCTCACGGAAAATAAAATCTCAGAGAAATCTGTTGTGTCTCCCGAACTACATTAGGGCCATCATCAGGTTTAGTGGGGTGGAGGAGGTTGTGGAAGCAGATGCTGCCATCAGTCGCGAGCTGTTTTAAAGGTGTTTGTCAAGGGGGGGGGCGGGGGGGGGGGGGGACCTTTGGAGAGCAAAAAACAGCCCGTTCCTGCATCCTCGGATTCCTCGGTGTCTCTCGCCACCTTGCCTCACAAGGACAAACAGAATCCAAAGCGTTGTGGGAATGGGTTTTAGACGAGGGTGGAAGTTGGGGGGTGGTGGGGAGGGGATGGAGGGAGGTGGCGGACGTCGACGACAGTTTAGGCGTCTCTGGTGAGGCGGGGAGTGCAGAGAGGGGGACAAACAGAGGCAGAGGGGGGAGAGGGGGGTGGGTTGGGGTTGGTGTGGGGGGGGAGGAGAGGGACCGGGTAGTTCTGTTTTCGTTTCGCGTTAGTTTGTGGAGGGTGGTCATCGAAATCGGACAATGGTTTGTAGTAATACCGTCGATTTGGAATGATGTGTATAGCTTTGACGACGGCGGTGGTTGGGGCAGGTGTTCCATAGGTTGGACTTTGTCGCTGGATGGCGCAGTTCGAATTCTTCCACCAATCATACAAATTGGAATCCGGGTTGGTGTGGTCATGTGTTTGTGTGTGTGTGTGTATGTGTGTGTGTGTGTGTGGCGGTATGTGGGTAGTCGCGAGCGGGTGTGTGTGTGGTGTGTGTGTGTGTGTGTGTGTTGTAAGTGAGTTGAGTGAGTTATACTCGGGTGTGTGTGCGTTTGTGCGAGCGAGAAGCATGCATGTGAGTGCGTGTACATGTGAGCTGCGTGTGGAGGTGGCATTTGCGCGAATGCGTAGTGAATGCATGTGTTTGGCAGCGCCGTTAGCCTGCCGATATGTGTGTGGTTTTGGTGTGGTGTGTAGTTGGGTGTGTGTGTGTTGGGTGTGGGTGTAGTGCCTGTGTGACTCGCCCAGTGTGCACAGCGTGGGAGGGCATGTGTTGTGTAGTGTGTGTGTGTGTGGTGTGTGTGTGCGCGCGCGCGGGCGGTGTGTGCGCGTGTGTGTTGTGTGTGTGTGAAAAAATGGAAAAGGAGTTGAAGAGACATCTACTTTTAAGTCATTTTTTCAGCAGGTCTGTTTATGCAGATCAGCGTGAGATTTATCTAATATGGCCGGTAAGGCCGTGCGCCTTAGAATGAGAGAGCTGGATAAACCTGCTATCTTGTCAGAGTAGGAGAAGATTTGTGGGGTTGGGGGAGGGAGGGAAGGAGGGGAAGCGGCAGGATTGAAGGACGAACCAGCTGATGGTGTTGCCGGACGCGGCCGTTGCAAGGGGGATTCAAGGACCCATACAGGGTTGGGTGTGGGGGGGGGGGGGGGGGGGGGGGGGGGGGGATGTTCTCGTGCGTCAAATCCCAGCGGGACCTGCGTTGCTGGTAGAACACAACGGAGGACGGTTATACGAGGGAGGTCCTCTCAAAACACGCTTGTACAGGAGGTCAGAATGAACATGCTCGAAAATCCTCGAGCGTGATGAGGGGTAATAAACTGTAGGGCGGTGGCCTGATGACAAGGCTGTTCAGCAGTCTACTAAATCTTCACCGGTGTGAACGCGAGACAAACAGAATAGGGTCTGTTTCGCTCCAACGAACCGAATCTTATGCTATCGTGACCACCCCCCTCAGCAATGTCATCGTCCCTACCCCCCTCCTACCCCCCCATTACGAACCCCCAACCCCCACCCCCCCCCCCCTACCTCCCCACCCCCCCCCCCCCACCCCCCCCCCCCCGACCCCCCCCCCCCAACCCCACCCACAACCCAAACCCCACGGCCCCCAACCCCCAACACTCTGTCGAAAGAAAGCAAATCGTGTTTTCCTTAACCGCCCGATTTGTCCAAATGCCAGATTTGTCAAAAGGGGCG
>JADBJO010023670.1:10000-17500 GCA_016801955.1 Conus betulinus | reverse complement strand
AACAATCCACGAAAAAGCCACAGCCCTTTCTTCACCTCCCCTCTCCCTCTTCCCTCCTCCCCCACCCCCCCTCCCCTCCCCTCCCCCCTCCGCTACTTCAGACTCCACCACCACCACCACCACCACCACCACCCTCCCAATCCTTCACATCCTCCGCTCCCTCTATACCTATCGGGAATGAGCGATGACGTAGCGTTACTAGGGGTCACGGGGTACGGCGGCCATGTTGGAAGGCAAGCCGGCTGGCAAGAGCGCTTACACAGCGAATGAATTCAAGGTGTACAAGGCACTCGACGCTCATGTGCACTTCACAAACGGATGGGTGCAACAGCTGAAGATCCATGTTCCAGAGAACTGCACAAACACCGTCGTCAGTGCTAAGGTAAGTGCAAGTCATTGAATTCATTGCGACTTTCCCAGATATCTAGATGAGTGTGTGTGTCACACTGTGTGTGTGTGTGTGTGTGTGTGTGTGTGTGTGCGAGAGAGAGAGAGAGAGAGAGAGAGAGAGAAGGAGCTAAAAATAGATAAAATGCAGATAGTTTGTTGATATATATTATAATTTTCAAGAGAGAGATCACCACATCATCCACTGCCCAGATTTCTTTCCATCCCCACCCTAAGAAGAGAGAAGTGGAATGACTCCATTCCTCCGACCTTGTCTGAGAACAAGAGGTAGATGCCATCAAGGCTCACGGAGTACTGATCATCATTAACATTTTCTTTCCTCTTCTGACCCCTAATCTGGATGAGAAGGAAAAAAAAAAAAGAAAAGATATAATAAAATGTTGGATCATTTTCCTGTCAAAACCAAGAATAAAATGTGCTCTGTGTGTGTGTGTGTGTGTGTGTGTGTGTGTGTGTGTGTGTGTGTGGGGGGGAGGGGGGGGGGGGGAGTTTGTGTGTGGTGTGTATGTGGGGAGGGGGGGGGGAGAGTATGGGTTGGTATGTGTGTGAGAAAAGTACCATATCTTATGCCACGTTCATCACTAGTGCCGCGTTGTGTTGAATTATGAATGACCTTGTGATCCGCTCTTTCTTTTCTCTTTCTTCTTCTTCTTCTTTTTTTCTCCTCTTCCTCCTCCTCCTCCTCTTCTTCTTCTTTCTCTTTATTTTTCCCCCTCTGTCCCTCATATATATTTTTTTTCTTCTTCTTCTTTTTTTTATATCTCTTTTATCACTACTATTTATTCCTTAGATATGGTTGTGAAGATATGTATTTTTGTTTCGTGAATTTGTCAAAATATGTACTATGTTTTTGAAGATTAAAAAAAAAAAAAAAAAAAAAAAAAAATAAAATAAAAAAAATGTGCAGCTGTACACCCCCCCCCCCCCCCCCCCCTTGCTCCCCCCCCCCCCCCCCCCAAAAAAAAAAAAGAAAAAAAAAAAAAAAACCCCACACATATACATACACTTAGAGATGATATCATAATACATTATGATGTAGTACAGTGATGACATCATAAAGTTATGATGTAATATTTACAGATGATGTTTTCTTTTAACAATGATGTTCTCTGAATGGTTTTTTATCAATCACTGCAAAGTTCTCTCTAAGATTTTTGACTAATAAAATATTCATTTAATTATTTACAGGCAAATGTGTGTGGTACCATCATTATATCAATATCTTTGGGAAGGTTTCATCAATATCTATCAACCTGCCAAGTATAATACAACTAGCTTGTGTAATTGCTGAGAAAATGCCAATGTTAAAGTTTACCACAGACACACGCACGCACACACACACACACACACACACACACACAAAACGGACAGACGACCGAATCAGGATGATTAGACTCACTTCGTGATACTCCGTGAGCCAAAAATGAAGTAATATTGCATTGTGCGAGGCAAATTTTTTTTATTGTTAATTGTTATGGTGAAGTGCGGCAGAATACTTCATCCTGATGAAGCTCGCTGCCTACTTACAAGAAGAAGTCTGAAGAGGCATTGTTTTTTTAAGTCTATAATGTGGCATTTATTATATCAAGTAAGCCTAGTGCTTGTATACATATCTATACAGAGCATGTATACAGTGCATTCTTTACCTTGAAGTTGGAACATGTATAAAAATTTGCTTTGTGTGCATGTGTGCAGGTGCTGCATTCTCAGAGCCTGAATGACAAGCCGCTCAACCCGTGGGTGATTGTGGACACGTCTGGGGCTGTCCTTGCTGCACACTGTGACTGCATGGCTGGCCTCGCAGAGGCCTGCACACATATCGGTGGTTTGCTCTTCAAGATGGAGTATGTGGTAAGAGTACGAGAGAGACCCAACTGTGACTGGAGTTCCTGCATACTGGATGGTTCCCAACAGTGTGACCAAAGTGGAACCACAAGTAGGTTATAAAATAGACTATACCACTGCATCAGCTAAAAAGAAATTACTGGACACAGCAGTTGGTGGTGACCAAATACCAGTGCAACAGTTAGTGCGGACAGGTGCAGGTACAAACAAGACTATTCCAAAAAGCACTCGGGAAGACTTCCAGGCACTTGTCAGGGACTTGCATGCAACTGGCGACAGTGCTGCTATTCTGCGTGTGTTGCCTGACTATTGTCAACAGTTTAAGGATCCTGTGCAGCCTGTGTGCATGCCCAAATCTGTGAGAATTGTCCGGAACTCTGCATGTGAGAACATGAACCATGAAGAACTTTTGCAGTACTGCGAGGTTCAAAATGTTTCTGCAGTGTATAATATGACTGAGAAAGAAGCTACCAGGGTGGAGCGTGAGACAAAAGAACAGTTCAGATCTCCTGCCTGGTTCAGTATGAGAGCGGGCCGAGTGACGGCATCGCAAGCACATGCAGTTTGCACATTTGACTTGCAGAAGCCAGCAGTTACAACTGTCAAAAATGTCTGCTACCCTAGCTCCAAGAAAGTGGTGACACCAGCAGTCAAGTGGGGGACTGACAATGAAGAAAAGGCAAGAACAGCTTACTTACAGCATGCCAAAAAAGACACTTTGGTTTTTGTCTTGAGAGGTGTGGCTTCTTCATTAATCACCAAATGCCATACCTTGGTGCTTCACCTGATGGAATTGTGTCATGTGAATGTTGTGGTAAGGGGTGCTTAGAGGTGAAATGCCCCTACAAGTACAAAGACAGCAAGATATCTGATGGCTTCCCCCTGACAAGACATTTTGTCTCTGTGAACTAAATGGCCAGACAGCATTGAAAAAGACAAGTCCATACTATTACCAGGTCCAGTGCCAGATCTTAGTGACTCGAACAGATTTTTGTGACTTTGTTGTCTGGACAAGCTCTGATTTTGCAGTTGTTCGCATTGAACCTGATGCCGCGATGCAGGAAACAATAAAGCAGAAAGCTTCAGCATTCTGCAAGAGTGTTGCTCTGCCAGAAATGGTGGCAAAGTATTTCACAGTTTCATGCATGCGGAACTTCACGTAAACTTGAGTCAGCATCTAAAAAAACTCGCATTGCATGAATAGCATATAAATTTATTCAGCATATGATTATGAATAGCATATAAATTTATTATTATTGTTCATATTATCATTATAACGTTTGGTTTTTCTCAAACTGTTTCAAATTTTCATAATGACTATACAATGTTGTACTTTTGTACTTTTGCCAAAATATATAACACAAGTATATTCATTGTCAACCTGCACTAGTTGTGCACTGTATGTAGTCCCTAGAAAATGCTAATCTTTTGTCATGGTAGTAGATTTCTTTTTTTTTTAGGCCAAAAAAAAAAAAGTTGTGAAAATGCTGATCTTTTGTTTGGCAGCGTATGCTTTTTTTCATATAATCTTTAACTTTTTCTAAGGTTTGTGTGGACTTGGCTGGAAATGTATTGTGAATGTAAGCCAACATTAATATTTAATGACATAAATGAGAACGTACTGTTTGGTTAAATGTATTACTACAGTGGAACCTCTACTTAACAACCTTTCAAATGCCATAAACAAAACGGTCGCATAATTGAGGGGTCGCCCAAGAGAGGTGAAAAAGGGTAAGAAATAGAAGGGGAAATTTTTTTCGGTCCCAGAAAAGTTGGTGGTAACATACAGGGAGTCGCATAATTAAAGGGTCGTTAAGGAGAGGTTCCACTGTACTATACATTTACATTTTCCGCAAAGTCCTGTATGTTTTTTTAAAAAAGGAAGTTTTCGGTTTGAATCTCTTATGTGTGTGTGTGGTGACTGTGTGTATGTGCTGGCTGCGTATGTACTGTGTGTGTGGTAAATGTGTATGTGAGTTAAGGATAGCTCAAGAGAAAATTCTTGTTTCTACTGAAGAACAGGATTCCAATTCATCCAAGGAGAAACTAGGATTCCAGTTTACACTGGAAAATATCCAGTCAAAGCTGAAATTCTAGTCTGACCTTCAGAAGAAAGAAAATTAGAGAATTAAAGATTTTTCCCAGGGAGGATTTGTCCCAGAAAACTTCTGTGACAAACATTGCATATCATATTTGTGTGAATCAACAGTAACAGGGAAGTAAACAGAGGCAAATTGGAAGATTTAAGGTTTATTCATCCTTTTCTCATTTCTTTTTTCAACATCCTTAGATTCCTGTATAGTAGTACAACCACTCACTTCATTCATCCATCAGCATTTTGTTCTTAACAGTTGTAATACACGTTACATATTTCCACATGGAGATGTACAAGATGAATAAACAAAGGAGTGTATAATTATCTGTATCCTTTTTTTATACCTTTTAGCAGATGGTGAGATTGTGTGTTTGTATATATGTGTGTGTGTACAAGATATAAGAAAGCTTTATTGTCTGTAACATTGAAAACATGCACAGAAATTTGTCTTTTGCTTGCTGATCTGTCTATAGTGTCTAGAACACCTCTCTCTCTCTCTCTCTCTCTCTCTCTCTCTCTCTCTCTGTGCAGTTGCCACTGCATGCAGGAAATTCAGACAACACTTGGACAAATATTAGTTAAGGCACAGCAGACATGCACTAATTTGTCAAGGAAGGTCAACTCTTCATCTTTGCAAGGTAAGACCAGATTTATGGGCAAAGTGTTTGTCAGAAGTGTGTACTTTCCCACCACATTTCCAATCACTCTTTCCACATGTATTCTAAGGTGAGCAAGCTTTCTTGTTGCTTCCACATCTTTGGCCTGCATCTGGCATTTCCCCCTGGTAAATGCTGGAATAAACACTTCTGCACACATAAATCCAACACTTTCCTGGATATCAAATCCACGGTCAGCTAGTATTTTGTCTCCTGGAACAAGCTTGTCCAAGAAACCACTGTCTTCTGTCACAAACTTGTCACTTGCTCGGCCTCCATAGCCTTTTGATAAAAAAGGAAATCACACCCCCTGAGGGGTTATACCAATAAGATATTTATTGTGTTGTTGTGTTTGTAGTGTGAGAATGTTTGAGCTCTGGCTTTGAGATTTGAAGGTCTCTCTATAAAAATTCAAAAACAGTCAATGATCACAGCCACATTTTGACCAAAGGCCTCAACAAACTGGTGGGGCATACTGCACTTTAAAGAGAGTCCCTGTCAGGCCAGTACACAAAAACATGACAATCTGCTGTACAGGACAGACACAGTTTCAATAAAAGTGTTCGAAATTGTGGTTCTATGCACCTCAAACATATAGGCCAAGTGCTGAACTGGCAGATTCAAGCGCAGTCTCATCAGTGTCATCATCAGCATCTGGAAAGGTGATAATAAACGCCTGGTTCCCTGTGGCAGAAACGCGGCTAAATGATTAAGCACAACTACCAGTGTTGCAAAACTTGGCAAACCTGTGTAGAATTTAACCTTTTCATCATCTTCTTCAAATGCCTCAAGTGTGATCTCTTTCTCTTTCAGTTTCTTCTTCAAGTCCCTGTTTTCCTCTAGAAGCCTATTCAGTTCATACTGCATACCATCAATGTCACCCCCAGTAATGTCAGTGTCTGTCTGTGTATAAACAGAATGTACTGGTTCAAGCTCTGGTTCTGCTAGGAGTGAATCATCGCAGTCTGCTGCTGCAGCTCCATCGGACAATACTGCCTCCATTTTCTTCTGACTCCATGCTCTGCATTGTCCTCCTTCTCTTTGAAAGCCTTTCATGCCGACTGGTGCTTGTTTCCTTCACTTCTAAGTGCCCAAGGTGAAGAGATGGGGCCCAGTCTGGATGCGTCTCTGACATTTCATAGGCAGGTTCTCCTGTAATCAGACACAATTATAACAGACTATTAGTTTTTGTCTGAGTCTAGTAAATAATATTCACCCTGTGTGTGTGTGTGTGTGTGTGTGTGTGTGTAAGACAGAAACAGACCATTAGTTTTTGTCTGAGTCTAGTAAATAATATTCACCCTCTGTGTGTGTGTGTGTGTGTGTGTGTGTGTGTGTAAGACAGAAACAGACTATTAGTTTTTGTCTGAGTCTAGTAAATAATATTCACCCTGTGTGTGTGTGTGTGTGTGTGTGTGTGTGTGTGTGTGTGTGTGTGTGTAAGACAGAAACAGACTATTAGTTTTTTGTCTGAGTCTAGTAAATAATATTCACTGTGTGTGTGTGTGTGTGTGTGTGTAAGTCAGAAACAGACTTAGTTTTTGTCTGAGTCTAGTAAATAGTAAATAATATTCACCCTGTGTGTGTGTGTGTGTGTGTGTGTGTGTGTGAGACAGAAACAGACTATTAGTTTTTGTCTGAGTCTAGTAAATAATATTCACCCTGTGTGTGTGTGTGTGTGTGTGTGTGTGTGTGTGAGACAGAAACAGACTATTAGTTTTTGTCTGAGTCTAGTAAATAATATTCACCCTGTGTGTGTGTGTGTGTGTGTGTGTAGACAGAAACAGACCATTAGTTTTTGTCTGAGTCTAGTAAATAATATTCACCTCTCTGTGTGTGTGTGTGTGTGTGTGTGTGTGTGTGTGTGTGTGTAAGACAGAAACAGACTATTAGTTTTTGTCTGAGTCTAGTAAATAATATTCACCCTGTGTGTGTGTGTGTGTGTGTGTGTGTGTGTGTGTAGACAGAAACAATGATACTGGCAGAAGATAAAATTAAGGTCTGCCAGGGGAATGGTAGTTTATTACTGCTAAACTTACACGTGACACGTGAATAATGGATTACAAGAACCATCTAGTGCACTCTTCAAGATGATTCATTTCACAGCTAATTTATGCAGTAGCTGAAAGTGGACAAGTTTCTTTGCGATATCTGCATGCATTCAGTTAACATGTTAAAATACACACCAATTTGTGAGAGAGCTGGCCTAAACTTCAGTTTATAAACTTCATGCTGTGATATTTCATGTTTGATTGTAGATGTGTGAGCTCTAGCCTTCAGATCAGTAATCCAAGAGTTGGTAACATGTGTGCAATGACTCGAATGAGGCTGTACGATGCAGCTGGGGAGGGAGAGGGGGGGGGGGGTGGATGCACAGCTTTTCTGACTCAGTGTTGTAATTTATATCTACATAGATCAAGAACAACGCTCTTACCTGCGTGGAAATGTCGTGAGCAAACACGCATCGCTTCAGTACTCTTGTCGAAAGTGATCGAC
>JADBJO010023670.1:0-5000 GCA_016801955.1 Conus betulinus | reverse complement strand
TCAGATCAAGTGCTGCGTTTATTGTTAAAAACATGTGCGTGTGTGTGTGTGTGTGTGTGGTGTGTGTTGTGTGTGTGTGTGTGTGTACATACATGCATATGTATGTGCTTGCAGGTACGTGTCTATTGCGTCTCACACAATAAATAGAAAAAAAAAAAAAAACATTTTCCTCCACACAACGTCTATCTAAAATTGCATAGAGGAAAATAGGATGTCTGATTCAGAGCGATACGACACCAAAAACATAGAGGGGGGGGGGGGGGTGGGGGGGGGGAGGGTGGCGAAACGACCAGACACTGGGGAACGAAAAAAACAACAACAAAAAAAGGCGAATGGTGATGTCCTTTCCGGCGCGAGTCGAATACTTCCGGACTCAACCCGAACACGGGAGGACGCCCAAAAAAAAAAAACCCAGTCACGGTCGGCCAGTTATTGTACTCCCAGTTCTTATAGAACAGGGGGTACTTTACAATGAGAACAAAAGAAATGTGCGTGTGTGTGAATGTGTGTGTGGTGTGTGTGTGTGTGTGTGTGTGTGTGTGGGTGTGTGTGTGTGGGTGTGTGTGCAGTGTGTGTGTGTGTGTGTGGTGTGTGTGTTGTGTGTGTTGTGTGTGTGTGTGTGTGTGTGTGTGTGTGTGGTGTGTGTGTGTGGGTGTGTGTGTGTGTGTTGTGTGTGTGTGTGTGTGTGTGTGTGTGTGTGTGTGTGTGTGTGTGTGTGTGTGTGTGTGTGTGTGTGTCCGTCCGTCGTCCGTCCGTCCGTGGTCAAAATGTGTTCCACTCGCTCCAGACAAAACCACTGGGCCGATCTTTCTGAAAATGTGTACGTATGTTCATTATAGGTCACGGATGATGCCCGATGTGTTATTTTACCGTTGTAGGCGTTACTAACGGCTGTAACGGCCCATAACGGTTTTCTTTTTTTTTTATGGAATATCTCAGAAAGTACTTGGCCGATCTTTCTCAAAATTTGTGAGCATGTTCATTATGGGTCACGGATCATGCCCGATGTGTTGTTTTAACCGTTATAGCCGTTACTAACAACTTTATAGCCGTTACTAACGGCTATAACGGTCCATAACAGTTTTCTACCTTATGGAAAATCTCAGAAAGTACTTGGCCGATCTTTCTGAAAATGTGTAGGTATGTTCACTATGGATCACGGATGATGGCCGATGTTTACCGTTATAGCCGTTACTAACGGCTATAACGGCCCAAAACAGTTTTTCCTGTTCATGTAATATCTCACGCGTATTCAAGAGAAACTGGGCGTACGTTTATATGCTTTGCATCTTGTTACTATTTCAGTTTCTTTCTTTCTTTCTTCTTTCTTTCTTTCTTCCTTTCCCCATGATTGTTATCACTGGCGCACTGAGAACTACAGTTTCCTGCAGGACACCCTCTCTTCTTTCCACCTTTCTAATTGAAAGCATCTCTCTTGAGGCCATTCATAACTTTTCTTTCTTTGTCCGTCATTTTTTTTCTTTTTTTTTTTTTTTTAACTCCTTTGTCTCTTCAATACGAATTTTTTTTTTTTTTCAAATTGTCTTTCGTGTATCTGTATGCTTTACAAGTATATGTTTTTTTTTTTGTCTTTCCCTCTGTTTTTCTCTGTTTTATTTTTCTTAATTTCTTTTCCTTTCTGTGTTTCTCTAATTACTTTATTCTCCGTTCCTTTTTTTTTTCTTCCTTGTTTTCTTGCTGCATTTGGAAAAGTTCCTCTTACTTTTATTTGTTTTATTTATATCTCTTGTTGTTTGTTTGAAGATATGAGTTTGCTTGAACTTCAATTTTGTTAAGAAAGAAAGAAAGTACACATATGAAATTTAAAACCATTGTTCTCGACTGAATGTTTGATTTTGAAATTAGAGCATAATATACGTTTGTGTCCTTTCAGACGTTTCCGACATTTAGTTGTGTTGTGGCATGTTGTTTTCTTGCGGTTATATCACGTGTTTTAGTGCTGTCTAGTCGCGGTTTTTAAGTTGTTTGCAGGTATGGATAATCACAAAGAATGCAATGTTTGGCCTTTCTATCACGTGCATGAATAGCTCAAGAACTACAATAACAGTAGCCAAAATGGTTGTCGAAAATGGATGAGAAAGCAGTTGAGATGGTAGTAGTGTGACTGACTAGTCAACTAACGATCTAACCAGCTATCATTATAACTAACTAGCGAACGAATGAACGAACGAACCGATGAAGTAACTAACTAACTATCAAGTAAAAACTACTAAACTATTACTAACTAACGGACTAACTGACTGACTGACAAAAAACTAAGTAACTAACCATGAACTAAGTAACTAACCAACTGACTGACTGCGTGACTAATGAAAAATTGATCAAACGGACGAAGGAACTGACAAAACGAACTGACCAAGAAAATACAAACCTCACGCATGAATTATTTTATGAACACGTAGTTAATAAACGAACATGCTGGCTGGAATAACATGAACTACGGTGTTAGCTGTAAGCTAGCTGCGTCCATCAGAGATCTGATTATGAAATGACATTTCAAATGAGCTTCGTTTTTGCAGTCGGAGACTGACAAATATGTGGAAAGGCAGTGATTTGGGGAGGCATCGGCGGAAATCGGAAGTCGGTGACGGTATTTACACTCTTGCACCGTCCCCCCCCCCCCCCCCCCCCCCACCCCCCCCCACCCCCCCCACCCACACACACACACACATGAGTGACAATACACCACCGATAACTCCCGCTGTGACCTTCAGCGCTGTGGAGCGATTACGCACGTGCAGACAGTAAGAACTGCGTGATACTTGTGCTAATGTTCTCTCTCGTGCTTCATGTTTTTTGTGTGCTTACATATCTATAACCAGTGGATATGATTTTTTTTTGTGCGTGTTTGGTCGTATGTTGTTCTTCTTCGTTGTGCCTTTGGATATAACTGGTCTTCTGTCCGCGTTTATGTACACCCTTCAGTATTTTGGTGTGTGTGTGTTTTTTTTTCTTTTTTTTCTTTTCTAACAGTGAGTTTTGTGTGTTGTCATCAGCTGGCTGGACATTGGAAACTGTAGTGAGACTGACGGGCCCCTTTTATAGTGTGATTTATCGTAGCGTGGGGCTGTGGTGCTGGGACAGGTTTTTTTTTTTTCTGTGTTATCCTGCATTCTGTGCAATCATACATCCATCAAATTTTGTTTCGTTTTTTTTTTAACTCTCTCCTCTCTCTCTCTCTCTCTCTCTCTCTCTCTCTCGCTCTCTCTCTCTCTCTCTTACCCGATGTTAGCGAGGCTACGGAATGGTGTGACCCAGTCGCGAGTAAACATACCATGAAGATGAAAAGTACGACAAACAATTTGCGCTGGTGTGGTGTATGTGTGTGCGTTGATTGAGTGACATCAAGTTTCAAATGGATTCGATCCAGAGATTTGGACGGGCAAATAAAGGTTAGTAATTGCCAAGGTTTCTGAACGCGACAGTCGTCAGGCCTTCTCAATAAATACTGCCAAGCATGCAACAGCTGCACTGACTCCCCTTGAGCGTGCAGAAAAGTGCTCTTGTTTGGCAAAACAAGCTGTTTGTCAGCAATCCGTGCACACTGACTCGAACTGTCTACAGGTGAAAATCCTGATGCACGTGACAGCATGAAGGTATGGGAGTGCGTTGTGCTCACCACAATGGCCATAAAAGCCGTCGAATACCCGTTCTGAAGCACAACACCAACATGCCAGCGAGACGAAAGTTGAGAAAAATTTCGATCGTGCCCGAGCTATCGCCTGGCTGCAGGACGGAGTAGGCGTCCGAGAGGTGGCCAGAAGGCTGCAAGTGTCACACTCGGTCATCATCCGTCTGAGACAGCGCCATCAAACCACAGGCACCGTCCAGGAACGGCCACGCGCCCAGGGCGTCCCAAGAAAACCACACAACGTGAGGACCGGTACCTCTGCAGACAGGCCCTTCGGGAGAGGACAACCACCACCGCCAATGCCTTGAGTCAGCAACTGCGTGCTTTCCCACCAACACAGCAGTAAGCGGGCAGACCACTCGGCGTCGCCTACATGCCGCCGCCTTGCGTTCCAGGCGTCCGGTGAAGAAGCCCATGCTGACTGCAGGTCACAGGGCACGCCGACTTGCTTGGTGCCAGGGACCATTTGAGGTGGACTCGTGCTCATTGGGGCCATGTCCTGTTCACCGACGAATCGCGCTTCATGGTGAGCCCCAAAGACGGCCGCATCAGGGTGTGGCGGCGCCCACAGGAGCAGCTGCAAGATGATGCTATCCAGGAGGCGGCTGCTTTTGGAGGTGGCTCCATTATGGTTTGGGGAGGCATCAGCCGACACTACAGGACTCTCTCTACCATGTGGAGGGCATGCTCAATGGGCAGCGCGCTACCTGCAGGAGATCTTACAGCCTCTGGTCACAGCGACCCTCCAGCAGATCGGACCCCAAGCTGTCCTCCAGGATGACAACGCCACACCACACCGCTGCAGGGCTGTCAACACTTTCATTCAGGAAGCTGGGATCACCAGGATGGCATGGCCTGCGAACAGTCCAGATCTCAATCCAATCGAGAACATCTGGGGAGAACTTGGCCGGCGAGTCCATGCAAACCGCCCACGTCCAGCTAATCGGGAACAGCTGCTGCACGTCCTGCGACAGGAGTGGGAAAAACATCCCCCCCAGGCCGTCATCGCAAACACCATCAACTCCATGAGGCAGCGCTGTCTCGATTGTGTTGCTGCGCGGGGTGGACACATCCGTTTTTGAACAGATTAAAGAAAGAAACATGTTTGTGGATTTTCTTTTCCCAGGGTGGGTCTCTTTACATTGCTTTATCATTGCAAAAACTGGAATGAGTTGAACTTTTCGTTTCACTTTGTGTGTGTGTGTGTGTGTGTGTGTGTGTGTGTGTGTGTGTGTGTGTGTGTGTGTGCGTGTGTTTGTGTGTGTGTGGGTACGTGAATGTGTCTGTACGTGTGTGTGCGAGCGCGCGCTCGCATTGTTTGACCAATCTCGTACAACAGTACTTGTGT
>JADBJO010023669.1:20000-26236 GCA_016801955.1 Conus betulinus | reverse complement strand
TACTTTACACCTTGAACATACAAGACATGGCGCTTGTTTTGCTCTTTCGGTGATGTTGGGTTTGCTTCTTAGGGGGCCCTTTGGTTAGTTTTTTAAAACTCAAACAACAACTAGGTATTGGTCACCACCCTTTTTCTGGGCGGCATTCTTCTTAATAGGAAAAAGGCAGAGTTGTCACTTCCCACTTTCCCGTCGAGTTTTCTCCTTATTGGAGATTGTCTTCCCTTTGGAGACTACAAGCTTGTTGAAGGCTCATTTTGAGAAGCATTTATTATTCCCCATCACCCACTCAAGCACATACTATTAGTTAGGCAGAATTATCTACCACTGCAGATATGAATGCTTATCTCCCCTTATTTTTTCAATCTAAGACATAACGGCAAGCTTTGTTTATAATTGAATATTTCTTGCAGTCATTGCAACACCTAGCTGCTCTGTAAGTGCTGGAACAGTGCTGGTACTTATCCTTGGAATTTATTAGTTCATTGTAATTTAATCCCTTGCAGATTCATTCCAAGACCTGGCCCTCAGGACTTGTATCTTGAGAGGTTATCTTTTTATAGTTTCTACTTTTCACATGAAAATGTAGCTTGTTTTGCTTTTTCATGATTTACTTTTGCTTCTTAGGTGGCATCCCCCCTCTTTCTTTCTCTCTCCCTTTGTCTCACAACGGCAATGTAGGTTACTAACCTACATCAATGCTCAGTCTCGCTCTGCCGCTCCCCACAGTATCTCGGGTCCCCCAAACAATGACACTGAAAAAGGTGACATTACTTTGCAAGCAAGTCGCCCGTTTCCCTCCCTCCCTCCCTTCCTTTTCATCATGCGCCATGGCAATCATGTGTGTGATGAACCCATGCATGATGCAAGCATGTGAAAGAGCGCTTTGTCAATTAGCATGAAGGCTAAATAAAAATCAATGCCAACCACTAAGATAGAGTATTCTCGAATCTAGTGCACATTTCCACACACTGGAGGTGAGGGGGGTGAGGGGTGAGGGAGGGGGGGGCCTTCTTCTTTGTCTTTTGTGACACAAAGCAAACCGGAATAGGAACCTGAATGTGTAGCTTAACAGACTAAAGGAGAACCTCTGCTCCTCCAGTTCACTGTGCCACAGACAGCTGTAAGACTGATCACCACCAGTGAAAAAAAGAAAACACAGTCAGATTGGGGAAGATCATGTCTGCCACTCTGAGATACTCTGTGTAAGATTCACTGGTCACCCAGAACTGTAAGTTGAACTATGTTTCTCAATATGAGACTATGCATTGATTGTATATGTGGGCATGTGTTTTAACAATATAACTTTATGTCAATACTTCGCAAAATCAATCAAGATGATGAAGCATTCTGTTGTAACAGTTGTTTGCCACAAGTTGGTCAAAACTACCAAGAGTTTTGATCAATATTTTTGTTAACAATCTGATTAACATTCTTTGTTAACAAACTGACTTTTGCCAGTATTCAATACTACCTATTACGTTGATAATTGAATGTTAAAGTCTGACAGGTAAAACAGTATGCCTGTACTGGGTGAAAACTGTTAAGCTGATTTATGAATACTGTTGATTGTCGGAATGCCCTATAGTAGGTGACTCTAAATCTAATAAACATATGTACTGGGTTTTTAATTCAGAAGAAAACTGACGAGTTGTTTGACTTCCATTGGTTTGCATTGTATTACTGTCTCCTATCCCTTGTTTCACTCAGTCTCTGAGAGAAAGTAGAGGCTGATAATGATGGTAGATATGTTTATCCTAGTCTAATCCTTTGTTGGCTGAAATCTCACACATTTACTGAAAGCCAGAGGGCAAGTGTGAGAACTCAACAAGCAGGACTCTCAGCCACTTTACTTCAGACCAGGTTCTGTTTTTATGAGCAGAGCCTGGGTTCATACCTAGCCCGGGTGTGCATGTTGCCGGTCCAGCAGAGACAGCTCCTCAAGGAGATCAGCATGCCTAAAGAGAAGGTGGACCAGTCACCAGCAACTAGAGAGAGATCAACACTCATCTCCAACATTAGATAACTTCTGATATTCCAAGTACTCCAACTCAAATCATCCAGAACTTTCCCTCTCTTCATGATGACAGAAAGAGTGGGAACAAAAGTCGGCCAGAACTGAATTATTGAAATTGATTTGATATTTTAACCCTTGTATAAACCAGTAAAGTTGATATGCGAAAGTACACTTATCTTGTGTCAGTTCTTTGTTTTCATTTAGTATTGAATATTTGAATTTATCTCTAATTCTGTCTCTTGGAGTTACAAGCACTTTTAAGTGTGCAAGCATAAGGAGGATTATTGATGAGCCACTCTTGAGTAGTTTAAACAGTCCCAAGAAAAATAAAAAAAATCTTTTGATGACTGGTACCAGAAAGCTGCTCCTTCCAGAACTTGTAAGAGAGATGATGGAGATGAAATTTTAACATAATTCTAATGGAGTAAACACCGTAAGTCCTTTCCATAGAGGACAACACCGACCAACCCCGAACTCTCGTCACAGGGCTCTGTGTGTGTGTGTGTGTGTGTGTGTGTGTGTGTGTATACTGCAGTGTAGAGATAGAAAGTAAAACAGGTCGTGGGGATTGTTTGCCATCTTTTGTGGTGTAGACCGGGGTAATAATAATGCAGCCAGCACCATCAGCAAAACAATTATTGGAAGATTTGCATGGAAAGGAATAAAAAGAGGTGAGTGGGGATATAAAATATTTGAAAGGAAAAATGTGTGGCTGGGACTCACTGATATCTAACAGGGCCAACAGCTGTGTGGCCATATTGCAGTGCACAGTTGTCTGTCTGTCTGTCTGTCTATTTGTCTGTCTGTCTCAGTCTCTCTCTCTGTCTCTGTCTGTCTCTGTCTCTGTCTGTCTGTCTGTCTCTGTCTCTCTCTCTGTCTCTGTCTGTCTCTGTCTGTCTCTCTCTGTGTGTGTGTGTGTGTCTCTCTCTCTGTCTCTCCCTCTCTCATCCTCTTTCTCTCACTCTTTGTGTCTCTCTCTGTGTCTCTCTCTCTATGTCTCTCTCTGTCCCTCTCTCCTTCTCTGTCTCTCTCTCCTCTCTCTGTCTGTCTGTCTCTCTGTCACTCTTTCTCTCTCTCTTTCTCTGTTTCTCCTTCTCTCTATCTGTCTGCCTCTCTCTCTCTCTCTTTCTCCCTCTATCCCCCTCCCCTTCCTCAAATCCCCTTCTCTCTCTCCCCCCACTTGTCTTTATTCTTATTTCCTCTAACTCAAGTACTATTTTTTCTCCCCAGTGAAGAAGTCATGGTAATGAAGAGGGTCCCTCTTCTCCCGACAGCTCCATAAATCACCTTGCACGCAACCCGCCACAGTCCATTACAGTCACTTCCGAGTTAAAAACGTCTGTGTAAACGAGCATCCTGCGGGTTTCTTTTTTTCCCGCGGCATTGTTAAACAAACAAACAGGGAAAAAAGAAAAAAACAACAGAAAAAAGGTGCTTAATGTTTTCAGGTGCACAGTTTACGCTGTCCCGTGGGTGACAGTTGTGAACTTTCTATCTCTGTCTCTGTCTGTCTCTGTCTCTCTCTCTCTATCTGTCTGTCTCTCTCTGTCTCTCTGTGTGGTCTGTCTCTCTGTCTGTCTCTCTGTCTCTGTCTGTCTCTGTCTCTGTCTGTCTGTCTGTCTCTCTGTTTCTGTCTGTCAGTCTCTGTCTGTCTGTCTGTCTCTGTGTCTGTCTCTGTGTGTCTCTCTATCTCCGTCTCTCTCTCCTCGTCTCTCTCTTTGTGTCTCTCCCTCTCTTATCCTCTTTCCCTCACTCTCACTCTGTGTGTGTGTGTGTGTGTGTGTGTGTGTGTGTGTGTGTGTGTGTGTGTCTCTCTTCTTTCACTGTCTCTCCCTCTCTCTGCCTGTCTGTCTCTCTGTCACTCTCTCTTTCTCTGTCTCTCCCTCTCTCTATCTGTCTGCTCTCTCTCTCTCTCTCTCTCTCTCTCTCTCTCTCTTTCTCCCTGTTTCTCTCTCTTTCCTCCCCTCATCTTCCTTCAACCCCATTCTCTCTTTCCCCACTTGTCTTTTTTTTCTTATTTCCTCTAACTCAAGTAGCTTTTTTTCCTTCCATTGAAGAAGTCGTCGTAATGAAGAGGGTCCCTCTTCTCCTGACAGCTCCCTTAATTACCTTGCACGCAACACGCCACAGTCTATTACAGTCCCCTCCGAGTTAAAACGTCTGTGTAATCGACCACGCAGCGGGTGTTTCTTTTCCCCGCAGCATTGGGGATTAAACAAAGAAACAAACGGTAGAGGGGTCGGGAGGTGGTGGGGTGGGGGGTGGGGTGAGGGTGGGGGTTTGGTTTGAACGTTTTCAGATACTAGGATTTTAGGCTGTTCCGAGGTGATGACGGTGAACTCTCTCTCTGTCCCACTGTCACTTTTGTCTATTTCTCTGTCTCTCTGCCTCTCTGTCTCACTGTCTCTTGCTCTCTCTCTGTTTTCTCACTCTCTTGCTCACTCTCTTTTTTTAACTCCCCCTCACTCTGTCTCACTCTCATTCAATCTATCTGTCTCTCTCTCTGTCTGTCTTTCTGTGTGTCTCTCTCTGTGTCTCTCTTCATCTCTCACGCTCACTCTATTTCTATCTCTCGCTCTTTCTCCCCCCTCTCTCTCCCTCCCTCAGTTCTCTCTCACTCTCTCTCACACTCTCATTCACTATGTATCTCTTTCTCTCTGTCTCTCTGTCTCTGTCTCTGTCTGTCTGTCTGTCTGTCTCTCTCTCTCTCTCTCTCTCTCTCTCTCTCTCAACAAGGTATCCTCAATGCCAGACCTGGCGGTAAATTAGGTCTCCACGCAAGCCGGGACAGTGCAGCTTTCTCCAAGAGGTCAAAGTCTACGTATCTAGACGCCAAAGCCGTTTAGGGACCAGACAAAGGGAACTTCTCTTCCTGCAACCTTTGCTCCCCCTGAGTCTTGACTTTGTGGCCAATAGGGACATGGAAGGAGCAATGAAATGGAAGATTGTCTGGAGTGGGCGTGTGAATGGCTGGCAAGAGAGCTGGTTAGTGGTGTGGTGTGGTGTGGTGGTGGTTGTGTGTGTGTGTGTGTGTGTGTGTGTGTGTGTGTGTGTGTGCATGCATGCATGTGTGTGCGTGTGTGTGTGTTGTGTGTGTGTGTGTGTGTGTGTGTGTGTGTGTGTGTGTGGTCATAAGTTTGTGTGCGTGTGCGTGCGTGCAAGCGCGCGCGCACGCGCGCTGTGTGTGTGCAAATATGCGTGTGTGTGTGTGTGTGTGTGTGTGTGTGTGTGTGTGTGTGTGTGTGTGTGTGTGTGTGTGAGTGTGTGTGTGTGTGTGCGTGCGTGCGTGCGCGTGCGTGCGCGAGCGCGCGCGCGCGCGCGGTGTGTGTGTGTTGTGTTGTGTGTTTTGTGTGTGTGTGTGTGTGTGTGTGTGTGTGTGTGTGTGTGTGTGTGTGCAAGTATGCGTGCGCACGCACTCGCACGCATGTGTGTATATGTGTATGTTGTTGTGCATACATTTGCGTGAGAAGAGGAGAGAGAGAGAGAGAGAGAGAGAGAGAGAGAGAGAGAGAGAGAGAGAGAGATAAGAAGAGAGAGAGAGACAGACAGAGAGACAGAGAGAGACAGACAGAGAAGAGAGAGAGAGAGAGAGAGAGAGAGAGAGTGTGTGTTTGTGTGTGTGTGTGTGTGTGTGTGTGTGTGTGTGTGTGTGAGAGAGAGAGAGAGAGAGAGAGAGAGAGGAGAGAGAGAGAGAGAGAGAATGAGAATGAGTCCAGAGACAGACAGACCGACAGACAGATAGACAACCCGACAGAGATATTTCAAAACCCATCACCAACAGTTTTCTGCACGTCATAAAGGTCTGTCGCTAAAGCAAAAAAAAAAAAAAAAAAAATGCAAAACCTAAAAACATATATAGTAGGAAGAATATGAAGTTGCGCTACCGACATTGGCAACCATCCTGGCTTCTACAGAGAAGTATAGAAGTCAGTAGAACGTGCAGAGACCTGCCAGAGAGAATCAAACGAAAACTTTGACAAATTTGTGCTGCATGTACATGTACTTGAGTGCCTTTGTGTAATCATGTAGACTGCTGTGTTGCAATGAGATCTGTCTCTGCACTGTTCATAGTTGAGTTTTCTTTTAATTCGTCGTGCAGCTGTGGCTGCTACAGAGGGTGTTTTATTGTAGTCGTTGAAAAAAGAAAGAAAAACCTAGTAAAGAAGATTTAAAGTGTGTATGTAGGTGTGTGTTCTGCATGCCCCCCAATCACACACTT